>JAOYSI010027597.1:0-16962 GCA_025775065.1 Hiodon alosoides
ATATACTTTTTTGTTGTTGTTGTTGTTAAACTGACATGGTTATCTCATAGGTTGGTGTGGTGATTCTTTATTTGTTGTTCCACAGTACTTCAGTAAATTTAACTTTTATACTATGTGGTTAAGCATGGGGCTTGACCACCAAAAGGGCTTGATTAGGGCAGGGATTGAAAAGAAACACTCTTTAACAAATAGAATAAACTGGAATTCAATGCAAAATCTCAACTTAAACGTTCATTAAAACACACAACAGAACCACAAACTGCCTGGGAAAAATTAATCCTCCTCTCCTTTTGTCCCCCCACCGACCCTTTTTTAAAATATTGGTCAGGTGACTTAGTCGTGTTTACAAAGTCTCTCAAAAAAAGCATATGGCAATCAAAAAAATACATTGTGTATTTCCTTAGGAAAATAAGTAACTAGGTGCAAGCTGGCAACAAACTGCCGTCTGTCATCTCCATGGCTGCTAACCAGGGAACTTCCTACTTTATGTCCGGCTACTCCCATGACCAGAATGGGGTAAGGCTCAAAAAGCACCAAAGCGATCCAAATAAACAACAAAATAAACTATAAAAAGCAGTTTGGGATCTGCTTTCAAGGTGCTTTTTGCAAAACTGCAGAGCAAGGGTGGTTATTAAACCCTCCCCATAATCTGTCGTGACATTGTTTCAAGTTGATAAGGAAATGAATATTTTTTTTAAAACAGTTTATAGAATTCTATATCTTTTAAAACTATGCTGATATAAGGTCGTCTGTAACGAAACACTATGAAAGTAAGCTTCATTATTTCTGCAACAGAAATGATTAGTTATTACCCTTTATGACTTGTATTTCCTTGTCTGTTCTGTAGCCTGCGGAGAGATGAGCGTTTCCTGAAATGAATCAACCCACCTTTATCACGCATTGTAGAAAAATACCAGAAGAGGAAAGTCCCACTGGCACCATTAATCTAGGGGTCTGAGCTGTTCCTACTTACTCTACTGACAGTATTTGTAAGTGTAAATGTAAAGTTTCTAGAGTAGTTAGCTCCCAGCTATTTCCCTACAATTAAGCCAGGCACATGTTCAGCGCTGAGGTGATGGTCATCTCTTTAGGTCTTTGTGTTGTGATATTCTGGTCAATTTAAAAAAAACATGTTACAATGCACCGAACAACAGTTAAATTGGCCCTTTTAAACAATTAAGTCAACGTGGGTTTTGCTATAAGCAAATGGTTATGTCAGCCATATGTGATTGTTTACAATAGCACAGAAAACAGCTATTTGTAATGACAGATTCCCACCACTAATATCTCAGGCAACTAATTCAGAAACCATGTAACTCGTTTTCCAATCAATGCCTGCTGACAAATTGCCCACTGATTTGTTTGCTGTAACAGTGCCTGAGAGGATGTAAACCCAGGTATGTTCTCAATGGCAGACCCACATTTCCAAAATAATTCTAGCAAATTGGTTTCGTTTGAAGCACCATAGTTTTTTAAGAGGTTATTATTAATTCTGAGACCTAACAGTTATCATTCCTCATTCTTGCCACTGTTGTCACGTAAGAATGCTATACATCCATTGGGTTGTGTTTCTGGTGCTAAAAGAAATGCAATTAAAACAGATTAGGTCATACCTAATGTGAATGGGATACAGTAATATAAAAACAGATCCTCATTAACCATTTTTCAGAAAGATGTGTGTGGAACTGGACTAAGGTTACTGAGGTGCTCATCAGAGAAAACAGCCTTAAGTTTCTTCAACATAGGTACTAGACCTAATTTCATCACATCTAAAATTCCATCACAGTTTCATTTAAATCCACTGTACTTGCTCATGTATTCCACATTTATTTTCACTGTATTTGTTAATTAATTCCACTGTAATTGTTCAGTATGCAGAAACATACTCCCAAAACGACCCTTCTGTTGTCACAAGATGAATCAAAAATCAAATGGAAACAGAGGCGCATCTGGAAATCTGGGCCACTTCCTCAGATCACTTCTTTGACCATTTCTGTATATTGTTCCTGTTTTTAATTTGGCTTTCCCAATTCTCAGTATTCAAATAGAAGTAATTTCCCATGACAGCTACCGGTTCACATGGACAGGGGTTGACTGTGAGGGCCTCTAAATCAGTGAAAACAGCAGGGTTTAATGCTAAAAAGAAAGAACACTAAACGTGAAGCAGAAACAACTCTGCAACCTGTTAAAATATTGCCTGTCATTCTTCTGTCATTATAAAATTTTGTGAGGGGTATTTATTTTATTCACTAGCTACACATATAAAGCAGCATCTGAGTCCAACACTACTGTCATGCTGAAAAATAATTTAAATGCCAAAATGAGTGCTGCATTTTTTTTTCTGTAGTTAAGAGCTTTGGAGACACAGCCATCCAACATTGCCAATTGTTCTACAAGCAGAAAAATCAAAGCATAAACAAAATAAGACTTAGAAATTCTTATGAACATGAGAGCCTGCCCCCCCCCCCCCCTTAGAATAGAGATGGCTGAAAAAGGCTCCTTTGCACTAAAAAATGAGATTTAAAAATGATAAGTGCACACCAAAGGACTTGTGAGCACGTGTGAACACTGGGGGGCAATGGCCTTGGAGGATTACCTGCTGTAGGATTAGAATCATGGGAGATTTTACTATACTATTTATCACTATAATCACTATAATCACTATAATCCATAATCTAAAGGTGGATAATGCTGCATGTGCTGTACATTCACTCCTTTTTTCATCTATCTTCTTGAGACACTTTTATGATTTTGTTCACTATGATCAATACGATTGGTACACAAAAAAAACAAAAAAAACAAAAACATTATAGCTTTTGCATTTCCATTTTGCCTGTCCTTTCAAATGATTTATTTTAAATAGTTTAAACAACATGATGCAATACTGGAAAGTATTATAGATTTTTGTTTTATTTTTTGTACTTTTAATGGGACATAGCTTGCCTTTGACGGTTCCAAAACATTGCATGCAGGGGTTACGGGATAACGGGATAAAGGGTAACAGCCCATCCGGAAAAAAGAGAAGAAAAAAAAAACGTTTGATAGATGTGGGAGGGAGGCTGTGGGTGCAAAAAAAAAGCCCTTACCGCAGCTTGTTTGTGGTAATGAGCCGGTTGGCTGCCCACACACACAAACGAGGCGGCCAATCAGACTAGTTTCTGGGGAGCTGCTGACTGAGTCGTGCTCAACTTGTCATCTCCAAGGGCTAATTGGCACCTCCGTGAGGCAAAACAGAAAGCCTGGCTCCCCCTCCTCCGTTTCCTCTCCCGAGATCCCAGCAGCAGGTTGAACAACGTATAACCAGGGGAGCCACGCATTTTACAGTCCTGCAGTAACAGGAGGACCATCACACTTTGTATAAAAGCAACCATGCTAACCAAAGCCTTTGCTCACAGTTTTTCCAGCGTTACAGGTTGTGCTGGGGAAAGAAGGAGGGCATGTTTGAAGAGGTTATGATCAGTCTCACGTTTACATTAATCTAGAGTCACAATTAACAACTGAATTTACTTACACTATGAGTCAAATTTGGTTAATAAGTTTTATAGTGGTAAGATGACTTAATACTTAAAACGCAGACAAACTGGAAAAAAAAGAGTAAAGCAAAGGTGCTAAATGAACAAAATGGAGGATGAATAGGGTAAAATGGTGGACAAAAGAATTTGAGGTGAGTAAGGAGAAAGAAAAAAATGTCAGAAGGATCATTTGGCCTTACAGGCGACTACACATGGGATGATCAAACGGTCAGACAAAAAAAATGTTAAAAGTTCTGTGACAACACTTGAATGGGAGAGTTGAGGTGTAGGTGTTAAATAATTTAATGTTTTTACTGTTCAAACAAGCAATTATAAAAGTTTTGCATTGCTTGCTCATAAAAGCCTCAAAGGCCTTAACTTGGACTGAAAATCTAATTAGTATACCATAGGGAAATGTATTTCAATGCATCACTTATCCAGTACAATACAGCAAATAAACAACCTATTTATTGCTATTTAAAATGTGTCTAAACATACTACTGCATTGCAAATCGCCTTCAGAGTTATAGTCCCATCATGTAGGACATGCTGGCCCTACAATTGGGACTGAATCCGAATGGACTGGTGTGAAAATAATAAAAAGAATTGGCTGCTTAAAATTCTAAAAGAAAAGGTAATGACACAGATGAACTGGTAAATTAAATATGGATCTAACTGGCATGGTAGTGCTATGTCTGCTTGTAATCACCCAAAGACAGACAGTGAGAAAATCAGGAATTGCTTCCTTGTCTACAACAATGAAAGGCCAGCGTAAAGTACTATAAAAAAGAACTAACATTACCGCAAAAGAAGCTCACTTCACATAGCCACAATACAAGATCTCGTCTAGAGACTTACATAAATCAGAAGGGAATTATACCTATCTTTCACAGGCTTTTTCACAGAACCTTTCTAACTACTGCAGGGGACATCTGTCTTTGTCTGTCTGTATCCATGACTAAGTTGTCTAAACATTCTTCTGATGCCACATCATCACCTGAAGTTAACAGAACAAAACTCTAATTGTAACTGTGGTTAAGGAATGACATTGGCAAAGCAGAGAACCATGTAAGATTGTCAGACATTCTGTAGACACTCTGTTCTTAACGATTGTGGAGCTTTGGCATGGTACAAAAGTGTACATGGTTTGATTTCTTGCGGCCTTTTTTTTTTAATTAGCTGGAAAGGGAGTTACTTGCATATTCTAGAGAAGATAGTATTACTATTCAAGGGGTATGATACCTACTCCAGCATTTGCATCTTATGTTCTTGAATTATTATAGTAAATAATGATAGAGAGATTAATAGATCCATACTCTCCAGACTTAGCACAAAAGTGTCCGCTGGACATTTACCTTACATTGCTCACAAGTGTTTTCTGTTTTTGTTGTTTATTTATTCATTTAGCACTTAAATTCAATTAATTGTTTCTCAGATTGCACTAATTAAGCCTTTTCCTCCAGGACTGAGGTTGTTGGCAATTTGACTACTTACCTACTTAAGTACTACTTAACGTCTTTGACCTTGGCTTTCCTGTCCATCATGGAAGCCTTGGGTGTGTACCGCAGGGCTTGAGGGTGTGGCTCCTGGCTGTGTGCCACAGAGGCGTAGTTAAAGAATCGGGATTCAGACCTGCTCCTTTCATTGGTTACAATGGTAATGAAGTGACAAGATGTGTTTCTGGAAGTGATAGTGTTTTTGACATTTATCTCCATGAAGCATGGAATCATGACAGAGTGGAAAGGCTTGTTTTTCATCTTTTGAATGACAGATCACATGTTTGTTCATGACAATGAATCGCTGGCTGAAGACATCGAAAAGCTCAGGGTTGTTATGGTTTTCTAGATTTATATGAGGTATGCTAAAACAAGACATAAACACAGATTTAAAAATTTTAAATAATAAAAATAAAAAAAACACAGATTTTTTTTTTCTGCTGTCTACCTAGAAATTCCTACATTTCGATTAACCCCTTTTCTTTTTATGTTTACTGGAATATTTTGACTTCAGATTGTGAGGTACTGTTAGACAGTAGCCACACTCACAAGAAGCAATCTCCCACAGAATAACTCTTTCACTTTGGATTTAAGGGGCAAATATTTTAATAATACAATCAGTATAAGAAGTTCTAAATGCAAATAATAATAATCATTTATATAGGATTAACATCTCCTTCTCATGAGGCTGCGCTTCAGAGTCAGAGAGCTGGAAGTCAGCCCCATGCCATCGCTGTTGATGTGTTGATCCAGTAAAGAAAATCTTTATGTTTAGAATGTGTCTGTACCTTTTTGCTATACATCTTAATTACTTAGGTTCAGCCTGTTTTCCCTATAACCAGACTGCAGTCTCTTTTCAATGGCACTTTTTAATGGATTTTTAAAATACTTGCAATATTATTATTTATTTATTAATAAAAAAAAATATTAAATTATTAAATTATTATTATTATTAATTAGTGTGGACTCTAAAACAAATGACAACTATGCCACCCAATATAACAGGTACGTTTTTAGTTAAATATCATCTATGTTAGAGTGTGGACATCAAAGACAGACCACTGAACCAACCACAATCCGCTCCATGTCACTATGGCGCACGTACCTTCGGGGGTTCCATTTTTTCACTCAAATCATCTTTTTAATTAAATCATCAAGCTCTGGGATAAGTCAAATCATTTGAGTTCCTGAAGTTTTTGCAAATGCCCAGTGGGTGTTTCTGTTATTACCGATGTTCTTTGGTTGTGGAATGTCATTTTTCACAGTGCTCACAAGCATGCACGTTTATCATTTTACCCCCATCCAGTTTGATTTAAAAAAAAAATAATTTTCTGTCCCTGAGTTTAGGAATTTGTCACTCCTTGTTGAAATCAATCCAACCTTCAAATTTTCTTTCAGCATAAAGGGCGTAATGAAAAGTAAAACACACGCACACGATTAAAAATACACCCCCAAAACAAAGCGTAGCTTTGAACTAAAAATGCCGCTAAAATTGAAATAGTAGTGCACATGCACTCAGAAACACATACCACAAACATATTCGCAGTGAACATAGTGGAAAACATAGTGAAAATGACCTAAACGGATGCTATTTGACAATCAGAATAAAACTTTCCCTTTTGCCTGTCAACGTGCTATATAATGTTCAGCCCATGATCTTGTTGGTGAAATCTCAGTTCCATTTCCTGCCATCCCCTGAGACTGCAAGCCTGCGGGCCCCAGTGGATGGCGTCCCATAAGAGGGCCACACACACAGAGATGGGGGTGGCACACGAACCCTGATCCCTAAAACTCCAAAGCAATCTATTTCCCAATCAACGGTTGCCAGGGAGGTGAAATTGAGTGATTGGAAAGACGTCTGGCAGTGGTATTGGTGCAGCGAGACAGCAGGAATCCATCTCGCTCTGATGGGATCACAATACACAGTTAATGTACCTTCAAACGGTGAAGCAGGAGCTTCTGACCAGCACTGGATGGTGTGAACATCAGTTCCTGGCTGATTACTTTCCTCTGGCAATAAATTATATGTCCTCGGATTCCAATTCTAATGTGACTTAATTTGCTTTATCTGGCACCTATATGTAAAAAGTGCAATCTACGTTATTCATGTTGTTACAGAAAGCATGTTGCCTACTGTAAGACATTCTCTATTCAATATTGGCTCTTTATTTCATTTTTATCTTGGAGTTTTTTAGTCTTACAGCCTCACATATTTGAATACTGAAGGATAGGGCTGTCAAAGTTTTGAATATCAACAGATTTTCTGAGTGAATTTATAAAAATTAGTCAAAATACATCCTCACGGAAAATTGAATTTAGCCTCTGTTTTTCTGTTCCTGTGCCCCGGCGAGCTTAATGAACTACTGAAGCATGTGTAGAAAAATACACAAGCAACAGAATCAAATACTAATTGCCAACAGAAATCAAATACTAATTGCCAACAGAAATCAAATACAAAACGCCAACACAACAAAAACAACAAGAAATGAAAAACAAAACTTCAACAGGAATCAAGTACAAAATGTCAAGAAAAAACATCAACAGAAATCATATTCAAACGAAAACAGAGCAACAACAGAAATCAAATATAAAAACACAAACGGAAAGACAACAACAGAACACAGCAACAGAATAACTACAACAGAACCCGGAGCACCTTAGAACCCACACATCGTTGTTTTTGCTAAGCTCCCGCTGGGTATACCCTGAGTTCCATCGCAATTTTTTTTTTGCTTTCCCTATTGTGACAGAAGTGTGGGTCAGCATCAATCTGTTTAAAAAAAATACAAATTCGCAGGAGAAAGTGACGGATATAAACTAACAAGTGATGATACATTTTTAAATAAAAAACAAATGAAATGGCCTCCTCCAAGAAAGTTAAATACATGCAGACAGCTAGAAGGTTTCACTGCGAGAGAGAAGTCATTAAACAACGAGAAGTTTGGGAATTGGTTGCACTTTGCCCGAAGGTAATAAGACTCTGAAACAAAACCCTCTCTGTAAGTGTGGCCCTGGGCTTCAACGGTGGTAAATTAATTTCCCCATCAGTACTAAAAGGGCATCAATAAGACAAGCATCATTTCAATCGATTGCCTTACAGTCGCCTCTATTGTGCCTCGACTCTGCCTGAGTCAACATCAAAAAGGATTCCCGGGCTGCTTCTTCTTTATTTAAAGGACTGACAGTTGGGACAAAGAGTCTCTGAAAACCCACTGCTCCAAGGTTCTCCAGATGCTTTGTGTCCCCTGGAATATTCTTTTTAATAGGATATTGACTAAATTTGAATTGAGGGCACGCATGAAAAGCGTGAAAAGTGATACACAATTATTACGGCTGGACTTGGCTGTTGCCAAATGATCACCAGATCAATGCGATATTAATTGCTTTCCCTGCAGACCTTAGAACAAATACACAACACGCTTGATGGCACGTCATGCTGGGTCAGTCCACCCAAGAGCCACTCCTGCACAACTTATGCTAAGTTAATGACAGTGCTAACACTGTCACAAGACGGCTGTTTGGGGTTGGGGCTGAAGAATGGGTCTGCCCCTGCCCAATGTCTTTAAATATCATTTCATTATTTTTATTATCTTTTTTTTTTTTTTTTCTTCAGAATTGTAATTAATACGATGTGTTCAGTCTATGTATTTGGATAAGCGTTGAATGTGTTACCTGATTATTCTGATAAATAATTCAAACTAACTCAATCCAATCACATTTATAGTGTCCTTTTAATTCTGGTAAATTATTAATGTCAGTTCATGAATAAGTACCCTTAATGAGATAAAACATTTTCATCCAATCCTCAATGTCGCCACACTCTATCTATAATTCATCCTCCTCATAGCTGCTGGTTTCTTATAAACAGGGCTCAAATTCAGCCAGAGCTGTCTGGAGCAGAGCTCCTCTAAACATTTAAAATATCTTTCCGTTTACTCCCACAAAACAGTGGCCATTGGCTATTACCTAAACAAAACCAGGCTGGTTGAAGTATATCTCAACACCTCATCATTTTTCTTCAGAGTATTGAACTTTACTAAGATCTTTGCTTTTCTGCCATGTTTACAAATATTTTATTAAAATAATTATAAAAGCTGACAGTAACAGTACACTTTTAAACCGCCACTCAATGGCTAACATTTATGTGGTTTATACAGTTACATTTCTAAAAAGCTTAACATTATTTCATTGCATTGCAGGAGCATTAGCATTAATAAATGTTTAGTTTCCCGGCCGCTGCATTTCTGATAACGTAAAGTCTAACGTTAGTTGGCAACTAAAGTGAGGGAAGACGCATGATACAGCTATAGAAGCTTCTCAAGTAGGTAACAAAGTATAAATAATAGAGACAATGGAATTATTTTTCAAAAACATTTGTGGGGAAATTTAAGCTATCAAATAAAATGCATTCTTTACACCATGGACCACAAGGGAAAGTAGCAGGGTCTTGGCAGTCCACCAATGTAACAAATTTTACATGTAATTGAGGATATGCCAGCCTGTGAAACAATGCAGGCTGGCCAAAATAAACAAAAAAACAATGCAGAGTAAGTTCAAATATAAACCCAAACAAATTAGCTCACAGTGGACCGTGCAGTACAAAAAAATATTATATCGATTAGCGTTACGGGTTGGACAATACCGAGTTAGTAGGCAGAGTTTCCCTAATAAATAAACCAAATATGTTATAAATGTCTGTCCAGCAGATTTTTGATTTTATAAAATTTATCACATAGGGGGCACCTCGTTGACCACCAGTGGTCCAGTGGTCCATGGACAGCAGTAAACCATGATTTTCTTTTTCAAAATTTCAATAAACATTCTGAAGAAAACCGCATTCATTTAGATCATTCAGCCTGTACTCCACCAACACAAAAAGGATTCATGAATGAATAGAAAATAACACATCATCAGAATGCACATTGCACATTTTTATGTTTCCATCTGTGCAAGAGAAGTTTAGTTTTCTAGTCACAGACAAGTTGTTTGTTCACAAGCTCAAAATGACTAAAACAACAACAACCAAACAAAAAAAAACTATTTTACACTTCATGAAACGACCAAAAAAGGCTCTCAGACAGAGCATTTTAAAAAACGTGGACATGTTATGTTGTACAACGGAGCAATTGACAGTTGCACTTTTGTCACCGCTTAGAAAATAATCTGGAGAACAACATTTAATTACCAGCTTGTCTGAGCATCATTAAACAGCTGTGTGTGTTTATGTCAATACTGTTTTACTACTGCTGATAATAGCAGATGGTCATGAAGCGACCGTTAGGGATCTTTTCATTTAAGACCAATGGAGATACCGGCTTTAAATGTAATAATGTAAAATGTTCAATGACCTCAATAAAGGCAGATGAGTACTTTCATTTTGCATGAACGTGCATTGCACAGGTTTTTATGTGGAGACATATGGACATATGGAGCCTACAGAAAGTCTTTCTGGTTGTACGCGTTTGACAAAGCCTCCGGATCCTACGGATAGTTGTTTTTTGTTCGCCAAAGTATTGTAAAAAGTAAAGATTTCAGAATATAGATCATGATTCAATTTCAAATTTACTTAAATTTATTATTATTATTATTATTATTATTATTATTATTATTCATAATGGATTTGTTCATTTGAAAGAATCCCTAATCTAGGTTGACTTACATAGTATATGTGCATTTTAAGGTAGAACACAAATAAATAAATCTACAGTCAAGCCTAAATTAAATACATTCTCAAAGGCTATATTGTACCTCCAACAACTACGTAAATGAGATTAAGTGCTTAGTAGAAAACTACTGGATACAATTAAGCCATAACAATTGCAAGAATAGAGAAATGTTATTTCAGGTGAAACTGAAACAAGGTATGAAAACAGTAGAAGAAAGTTATATAATATGAAAATATATACATTTTAAGGTCATTTATCTTGTTCAATGTAGGCAAGTGGTTAATGATTGTGAGCTGAAGGTGTATGGCTTGACCACGTACACCTGTTCTCCTTCTATTGCTTAACATGTAATCATTGGTGCAATGGGCTTAGGTAAAATTTCTGCTTAACAAAGGCCAGAATATTTATATGTCCATACAGCAGGACATGTAATGAAGACATTCTGCTCCAGAGACTTTCTCAAAGGTGCAAAAGCAGGGGCACTCATGGGATCTGAGATAGCAACCCACAAGGAACTGTCAGGAGTCAGTTATATGCCTAAGAGGCTAAGAGGCTGTTTACACATTCTCATTCACATCTGCATTACCCATACAAGCTGCAGAGACATCGGAATCTCAAGTAGTCTTTTATATTCTTTATACCATTTACTGAAAGATTTATTTATGACGCATGACATTTCATTTCGATATCTGTGCTTCTACAATTTAACCAAAAGAACCAACAAAGAGAAGACACAAGACCCGTCCTACTACATATGGAATAGCCTTAATCATTTTAAATAAGAATACATTTTTACAGACCTTCAAAAACATGAGCACTCACGTGACATTTGAGTTCATGTTCCAAAAAATTGCTAATATCACATATCAAATTGCTAATCAAAACTACATTTCTACATTAGTAACTACAAGTTTGTTTCGGCCAAAGAGAACATAAATACAACGGAAAACTATTTTCTTTAGTGAAAGTGTTCGTTGTGTGAAGGTCTTTTTTTTTTTTAAGGTGTATTGTTTAGTGTTCACAGAGAACCGAATGGTGTAAATGATTGTGTTGTCAATTACTCTAAACCTATTAGCATAATTACATACAATAAATAATATTTTTCCATTTATATAAATGTTTGCTCTGGTGCCACAAGCTATACAGACACTGATTCAATTTCCTTCACAGATTTTATTAATTTCCTTTTACTGTTACATTACATTCTAATCCTTTTACTGTTTCAGTACATTCTCATCCATTTAATGTTCCTGTGCATTCTCACCCTTATACTGTTTCAGTACATTCTCATCCATTTACTGTTCCAGTACATTCTCATCCATTTACTGTTTCATTACATTCTAATACTTTTACTGTTTCAGTAAATTCTCATTCATTTACTGTTCCAGTTCATCCTCATCCTTTTTCTATTTCAGTACATTCTCATACATTTACTGTTCCAGTGCATTCTCATCCTTTTACTGTCAGTTTTTTTATCATATTTTTACCTTTTCATTACATTCTCATACCTTTACTGTTTCAGCACATTCCAATGCCTTAAAAAACGTGAATTCTGACCCCTGTAATGTTGGGCACACAGCAAGCCAATATACCTTATCCAATAATGTCGATACATTGATACGCCAGTTTGTCTTTCTATGTTGATGGTCTTTTCATTGATGCAGTAGTTATCTTTCCCTGCAGTTGTAGGCACCACCAGGTACTACACCTGTACTGTAACATTGGAAGAAGTTTCTGTTGCCTTGTTGTTCTGTGTAAAACATAAAGCATTTGAAATTAAAATGAAACACAAATAAAATTCACGTGAAAGAGAATTTGGATTTGGTCATTAAAAACATGGTGGGCCCATAAGACTGAGAATCTTTGTCCCTCAACAATGTAATAATGTCACCAGCTCCCATAGAGAACGACGAGATTGGAGAGTATGATTACTCTTCCCTTCACAGCAGTGGTTATGACACTTTTGTGTTATTACCAGTTTGTGTTTTTAATATCGTGTAATTCAATTTTGTGAATAAGGCTTCAGAATTATTTAGATTCAGTCAAAGCAATAACTACATCTGAATGTGCCACAACTTTGTGGTGTTCAGGGCCTTATTTACACTCTGTGTTCAGTCGAGGGCTGCTCTGGGTTTAGGGATGTCCTCACGGGGGCTAGCTCTTTGTCGCTGAAATTATGAATCACATCCTTTTTATCAAAGTGAGTCATGCCCTTTTTAAATCGTTCTTCACCTGAAAAATCATCCTTAACATTTTTGTCTCAGAATGAGCTTTGATAAATGGAATTCCTAATCTGTTCTCTACTCACAAACACATTCCATTTTATTTCATTTCTTCTGTCTTTATTGATTTTCACTGCTGCATTGCTCATCTAGAATACGTTGAAATGTTATTCTGTACATCTGGAAATTTTTAAGTCTGAATGCTCCTAGACTGTTAAAAACTGCCTTGCAAAATATAAGATGAATCACTGTGTTGTAATGATGGGTTCTCTGATTATTGTGAAGAAACAAAACACACTCTTTGAGCCAATAAAATGATAAACATGTATCTGGTTCTATAGGGTCAATTCAGTAACCTTTTCTACAGAGTTGCCATAACCCATATCCCTTCTCTAAAATAATGTTAGAGCTGAATCATCCCTTCTCCAGGAATCTGTCTTTAAGTGATATGGAGTACAGATGGCCATTTTGAGAGATTGAATGGAATGTGAGGGGAAACAAAATGAAATTTGGATGGCAAGCTCATGAATATTTTGGAATGATAAGTCATTGTTTTGATTGCTGCTTGCTGTTTCTGCATCGTGTATTTTTAAAGATAAGAAGAATATAATAGAATTATCAGATAGTATCAGTCACATTAGTCTGGGTCGCTCATCTCATCTCTCTCTCGCTCTTTCAATCTCAGGACAATATTCATAATTTAAATTGACAATTAAAAAACATGAATTATTAATTATTTTTTTTACTATTATTAAAAGTGACAATTACTGGTTTTCCTAAATCTGTGTACTGTGTTGAAGCTTGTTGCAGAGTCTGGCACACAGCCTGGAGTCACACCCTCAGGCTCCAGGAACACACCCAGAGCTGGGCTGATGGCAATGCCCACCCCGATGATCTTGTTACGCAAGTGTGGTTGGAATCTTTTTGTTTTTTGTTTTTATTCATTAAAATTATTTAAGTTTGCTAAAAATGCCACACAAAAAAAAGGTGCAAATGCTCTCCTGTGTGGTTGGAGATGAGAGAGTGGTCTAATTTTCGCCCCACCATATCTGAACATGACAAGCGATAGCTTACATCACCTCCCACAGGAACTGATTTTATTATCAACTTAAGTCATCGTTAAGCCATCGCACAGTGAACAAACAGTTAAACAGACACATGCAAATAAGTCCTTAACACCTCAAGGTGTTACAAAACAGTAATCATTTTCAGTCAGAAAAATATTACTTTAACTGTAGGCTACGTCCTACTCACTGAGAGCAATGGCCTCTCATTCACTTGCAGCAGTAGTATGTTATAACTGGATATATGCTATGCCTTCACTTAATAGTCCAATAGACGTTTCACTTACTGTCCTTAGTTAAAAATCAAATACAAACACTGTCGCAGTTGGCCTCCTAATTACAATTTATTACGGAAGATTCAGTTGTTTTTTCAACAACAATCCATGACAGATTTGCATAATCAGTCATGAATCTGTAAGTTCATTCTTGTGAAAAGATTTGCACTTCCAGAACTATTCTGTAATTAAAATGACTCTCAGTCATTAAATCCGGACATATCATTTGCATATTGATAGGCAGCCAAAAATTTTGTGTGTACACAAAAACATATTTAGTTTTAAATCTCTTTCAAAAAGCATTGTTAACATTAATCTTTAAAAAAAAAATTCTCTACAATCATACATTTTCATGTGCACCATCTATTCATCTCTGACAGCTATGAAATAAAGGGCTGGACCAAATCAAACCCCTATCACGCAGATAATGAAAATTAATAATGAAATTTAGTTTCTCAAAACCTCTCCAAATGTTTGTAGAGTGTCATGCTAAGTGTCTGTCATTTCCATATTGCGCCAATTGCCACATGTTGACGCTATAGCAAATGATTGAAAAAAGAACCACTTAAATGCCCTCTCCTTTCTGATCGATGTGGAACTTTCACCAATGTATTCTTCAGACACTTCTTTTTAAAGTATATCAAACACAAGTTACAAAACGTTGAAAAACGTGGCTGCCATAACTTATTTATTATTATTTGCGTACATAAAACATAGTAGACATGCAGACCATCAAGTTTTAAAGCATTTCCCTAATTTTATGGTGCAACGTTCAATAACATGGTGGCCAAGAGCGACTGAAGTTTATAAGTTTTGCTCTAATTTGTTCTTCAAACACTCCTTAATAAACCTACTCGAGACATTTCCACATAATCGCATTTTTCCGCAATTTTAGTAAAATTCTTGAACGTCTGCTCCTCCAGGACCGTTTTTCTTATCTACATGCAATTTTCACTCAAACATTATAACCGTTTAGAATATGGTTAAAAAATGGTATCTATGCATATTGCATTCAGTGCAGTCGAACACGTTTTCCATAGGTAATGTGATGTAGAATCCTTTGCCTTGTTCTGCTTGGCCCCCATAATTGCTTAAATTTTTCATATTTTTCTTTAGTCAAAGCATTCTACTGGTGACAGAATTTTTGTACAAAATCGTATTTTTTCTTCAGTCAAATCATTCCCGCTTTTTAACTGGTGACAGAATTTTACACGTTAGTTTTCTTTTTATGGCATCTTGATTCCATATTAATTTGTGTCACACAAAAGATAGATTCTGCAATCAGCCAAAAATGCTTTAAACACTTGCATCTAATTAAAAATACAGATATGCACTTAGGCTCCTTATATACCCTCATCCTTGAGGGTTGAAGAAGAAGAGAGTTGTTCGTTCATAATCCTTTCTTTCCTGTGCTGAGGGTTTATTGTTTTGCCGACAGCAGGATAAAAGCCCGAATGGGACAGGCCTTTACATAGAGATTTTTCTTTCTTCTCTTCTGCCTGTGACTCACAAACACACTCAGTGAGTCAGATTCAGGTCGTGTTATCTCATACGTGTCCATAAAACCACGGGCCAGAGCATGCATGGGCAAATTGTGCGTGTAATTAAAGATCGTGAGAAAAACAACACAATAGATCACTAGCCTTCTTAGTCCACATCCTTTTTGGATGACCCTGCAGTCCCCCTGCCGCATGGGTCCTGTGAGTAGGAGGCTTCCCTGCCAAGCCCGGGCCGCCCAGGTGATGCGCCTTTATTAAAACCCAGCACATCAGCTGTAAATCCCCAAATCCTGCCATTATTGCAAGTCGTCCCCCCGTGGGCCGCTGGGTCAATCCGCAATAAAATGCATCAATTTCTCCACTATGGTGGCAGCCAAAGCCCTCCCACCCTCTTTCTGAGTCGTTAACTTATCTTAAGGAGGAAATAGAGGGCAGGTACTGGCCTTCTCTTTACCCCCTTTTACTGCATTAACCAGACTTTACCACGCTGTAGGCGAGGCCTCCGCCCCCGTCACCAGGCCCACATTTGACGTTTCGTTCTCATTTCACTTGAGGAACAGCAAGGCTGACTCGAATCCCTGGCATTCCAAGTGTGACTTTTCCTCGCTTCGGATGTATACAGATCACATCAATTACTGTCACCTTGCACAATGAAACCATTAAAATGCTCTATTACAATGGCTCTATTACTCATGTTCATCTGTCACTTTAAAAGAACAAAAAATGGAATAAAAAATATTGTCATTAATGCACAAGATTTGGATCGTATTTTTCCTGACTACATCGATATCCAAAACTAAACTAAGCAGCAAAGAGTGAGAGATTTTTTTAGTCCCACAGCAGCCTGGATGAGGCTGTGGACAGTGACCATGCCAAGCCAATACCTGTATAAACCCCACCCATGCAATTTACTCGCTGCGACACAGCAGGCCTCTCCCCCATTCTGTGCAGCAGACATCCTAATAAAAACACACTTCTCAAAATATACTGAAGTTCCCATGCCTCAATGGTCTAAAGGGAGTCATGGCACCCAGATGGGGCAAACCAAACCAAACCTCACATGGCAAGGTTGCTCTGGTACTCCGGACGCACTACCAGAACGTGGCAAAGTTGGTCTGACAGAGCAGGCACACTACCAGAACATGATAAGGTTGCTCTGACAGTGTGGACACACTACCAGAACGTGGCGAGATTGCTCTGACAGTGTGGACACACTACCAGAACGTGG
>JAOYSI010027597.1:17062-32240 GCA_025775065.1 Hiodon alosoides
GGACACACTACCAGAACGTGGCGAGATTGCTCTGACAGAGCGGACACACTACCAGAACGTGGCGAGATTGCTCTGACAGTGTGGACACACTACCAGAACGTGGCGAGATTGCTCTGACAGTGTGGACACACTACCAGAACGTGGCGAGATTGCTCTGACAGAGCGGACACACTACCAGAACGTGGCGAGATTGCTCTGACAGTGTGGACACACTACCAGAACGTGGCAAGGTTTCTCTGGAATGCGGGCACACTTCCAGAACGTGGCAAGGTTAGTCTGACAGAACGGGCACACTACCAGAACATGATAAGGTTGCTCTGACAGAGCGGACACACTACCAGTACGTGGCAAGGTTTGCTCTGACAGGGAACGCGAGGTGTCCACTGGGTGCCCATGACCATTGCATAATAAATATGAGTATATTATGCTCCCTTTGAATTTTTTTCTTCTTCTTCTAATGTAGTCTCGTTTTAAGTGTGCTTCTATCTGTGGTTTTTATGTATTTTTTTCAATTTTATCTAAAACCTCTATTTTACCATTAATGTCACAACCATCTGAATATTACTGAAGCGATAATGATGACTTTTTATTGGCACTGATTGAAGGCGATGAGGCTGGCATGCAGGCCAATGCTTGAAATGAGTTATAAAAGTGCTTTATCGCCCTCTACTGGTAGATAAGTGAGATGTACAGTACTGTGTAAAAGTCTTAGGCACCCTAGCTTTTTTTACATAAATTTAGTCTTTGATATTTATGTTTTGTCTTCTGCACTAGTGTATAAGTAGGAAAAAACATTTTATATTTCCAAACGCTTTTTTTCTGAAAGAAGACCAAGGAGTTCTGCAAAAGATGATTTTGCCTCCATAGAGCCCTGATCTCAACATCATCGAGGCTGTCCGGGATTACCTGGAAAGAAGCAAGTGAAACAAAGTCTGTAGAAGAACTGTGGAAAGTTCTCCAACATGCTCTCCAAGATCTAACTGCTGATTGTCTTATAAAACTGCACGACAGTTTTATATGACTAAGGGAACTGATGATGTATATAATTCAAAGCATGACCAAATATTTAAAAAAAATTTTTTTTTTTTTTTTTTTTTTTTAAGTTGTTGTTTTTTTTTTTTTTTATTGTTTGTACTGTTAACTGCCCTTTATGGTTTTTATTTTATATTTAGAAACTTTTAATTACATAATTTATGAAACAACTTCACGTTACAGAATTGTTTTACATGTGCCTAAGATATTACAGATGACATAGACAGACAAGGTTTGACAGCTGGTCTCTTACAACAGGTAGTGCGGCCCTGTTTAACTTCTTTGTTTCTTTTTGCTAACGCCCTTTGACAGAGAGCTGGGCAGAGGAAAGAGGAACAAGAGCCTTCAGCAGTGAAGGGATCTCACCTATCTCATACTATCCTATTAAAAGGGTAACACACACACACAGTCAAACACACACTCAAACACGCAAACAAACGGAAAGGAAGTGAAATCATTTTTTTTTTAAAGTAGATTCCGTTTCCTCAGTTTAATTATGCCAAATCACCTCGTAACATTGTGAAGTTGTGTCGAAATATGTGTCGAGGTTAATTATGCCAGATCCTCACATATTTGCTTAACACTCACATCCATAAAGGCATACATACTTTATCATATGTGGATATTAAAACAGCTCTGTTGTTTCTGAAGCATTAAAAATTGCATTACACACATTTACTATAGTTTTGTGGAAAATAAACCACCAGCAATTACATAGTTTAAAAAATTTAAAAAAATATAAAAATACAAAAAATTACAAAAAATAAGAATATTTTGTTGGACCAACAGAAACTTTTTCTAGATACTAAATTTTGGTTCTGTATGGTGATGGTTTGGTAAGGTTTTTTACTCTGCTTGAGAACATAGGTTTGACGTTACACTAATTGCCCTAAGTCAACTTATTCAGCTATTTCACACAGTACTGAGTACGCAGCACTGAGGCTGTTTGCTATGCACAGAGTGGTAGAATAGATGCTTGGCTGGTCCTCTAGTGCTTGGATTGGAGACCCTATAGTGGAATCTCAACATGAGCATCTTAAAATTCCCCAGAGCCACACCAACATGTAGACCACGGTAGGTAAGAATAAACTTACGCATTTTAACTAACTTTTAAACAAAATTCACGTTTTTCATTGATGTAATCCTGTAAATATGAGGACCAATTTAACATGGAAGGGCACTGGCTTGACTGAGGCACAGTAAAATGTGGCTTCAGAGCTGGCGTAGTAAAAAAGTATGCTCTCGCTGATCCTTCTGGTTCAAAACGTATAGCACGTGTCTGAAGTGGACTAACAAAAAGCAAATATACTGAATGAGTGTATCTCAGCTAATGGACACCCTAGGGCCTTATAATTATGTTATAGGATCGCTGAACCATCACTGAACCGAATGAAGAAAGTTGTCTGTAAAAACATTTAGTTTAGGGGCAATGAAGGTGTTTTATTGTTGCCTCATAAAGTCATTTATACACAATATCACGATTTAGTATAAATCTGTATGGTGGGACATATATTCTAACAAAATATTCCGCTTTTTTCTTTACAAAACTGCAAACCCCCTGCTTCCTTAAATGCCATTTATCTATTTTCTGTAAGATACTCATACACCGGCAAACACAGATGTCCGTAAAGAACTAAAGAAACAAGGAGAAGTTGAATCGCCCTCCTATAAATCACCCTTCCCTCTAGAGGGAACATTTGCAGGTGGTTACACAGCCGGCCGGGAGGTCTGTGTCCAATGAGAGCCAAGGCGATCCACTTCCACAGCTGGCCTCAGGAAAAAGGCGTAAACGCCTAATAGTGGTGTCACTTCAGCTCTGTCCCCCCATGCACCTCTAGTTTCCCTGCATTTAATACGTTTTCTAACTTTAAAGTGCATCCCTTTGCATCACAGTTGTCACCGTGGTTTTACTGCAGTTGGGTCTTCGCGGCAGGATGAAGACAAGCCCGAGGAAGAGGCCACTTTGTCTCTGTCAGCCCAACGTCTTTGTCTGATTTATGTAGGACACAGAGTGCGGTAGAACAATGAGCCGCCCGCGATGAGGGAGGACTACATATCTCGCAGCAACTTCTGGAAGCCCCCCATCCGTGTGTGGAAAATGACATTCACTGACATTATTAATGTCTACCATTTATTAAAACATCCATAACAAGGTTTGTTGTGATCAGATTCTGTCAGGGATACAATTGTGCTTTGCCGTACATGCTCTCTCGGATCAAAGAAGCCTACAACACTTTAATATTCACTGATGTCTATATGTGTACGACAATGACACACTTGGTCATCATGCAAGTGCCAGTTGATGTTTATTTGTTTATAGAGTTATCTGTCCTGCTAAAGCAGCCATTTCAACAGTAATTAATTATTTTGGTAAAAATGTCAAACATTGGTTGGAGGGTTCTCTGCACAGTTTTGTACACTAATGTGCAGCAAAACCACCAGTGTGAAATCAACACTGTCAGTTGGTTCTGTATAAACACTGAGCACTGCTGAACGCTTAATTGGACACTGGAAGTTTTTCTGTGTGCTATTGTTGTAGTCCATTTTACTTGCATTGCATCATTTGAGGAAATCGTTTCTAGTTTCTATCAATACTTTATCATTAATCATCCTGTTCCTCATTAGAGATAATGTTTAGAATATCTTTGATGGTTTGTGGTGAGCCGACCACCAATCAACATACAGTGCCTATAAAAAGTATCCACCCCACTTGGATGTTTTTATATTTTATTTGTTTTAAATTTTGAATAGTGAACTTCACTTGACTTTTTTGACACTGATCAACAGAAAAAGACTCTTATACATCAAAGTCAAAATACATATCTACCAATTAGTCTACATTAATAACAACTATTAAACAGAAAATAATTTGTTGCATAAGTATTCACCCCCTTCAAGTCAGTATTTAGTAGATGCACCTTTGGCAACAATTACAGCCTTGAGTCTATGTGGATGGGTCTCTATCCACATAGAGAGGTGTAAAATTGAGCTTTGTCAAATCCAATCAATCGCTTGTGGATCGTGAGTGCACAGCCTTTTTAAAGTCCATCCACAGATTCTCAATTGGGTTAAGGTCTGGGCCACTCAAGGACATTAACATTGTCGTTTCGAAAACATTCCTGTGTAGCTTAGGCTGCACAGGAACCTTTAAAAGCCTTCCAGGCCCTGATGCAGAGAAGCATCCCACAGCATGATGCTACCACCACCATGCTTCATAGTGGAGATGGTTTATTTTTGGTTATGTGCAGCATACGGTTTGCGCTAAACATAGTGTCTGGTTTGATGGCCAAAAAGCTCAATTTTGGTCTCATCAGACCATAGAATCTTCTTCCAGCTGACTTCAGAGTCTAATTTTCTTTTATCCATTACCTGATTTATGTTTATAAGGTTGAATAACCTTTTCACAGATCTGCTTGGAGTATTCTTTTGTTTTCATGGTGTTGTTTTTCCCAAGATACTAACTCACCAGTAAGTTGACCTTCCAGAGAAAGGTGTATTTATAATCACTTTAATCAAATCACTTTGATTGTGCACAGGTGATCTCCCTTTCATTAACTGAGCAAATTCTAAAACAGTTTGCTACACAATGACGATTTATGTAAGTTGCATTTGTACCACTCACTACACCAAAAATATCCAAGTGGGGTGAATAATTTTTTATAGGCACTGTAACATACAATTGCACTTTTAACAATACCCAATGAGACTCGTAGCCATTAATAAAAATATCTAAAATGTGTTTATTTATTAAAGACACAGGTCAAAAAAATTTTAACTGGTAAAATATTCCCACGTGTCATTGGAAATCCATTGTATCCAAGACAGACTTCCTCCACACCGGTTTCTCATATGACTGACTTGGTCTTCTTCAATAGGAGTGGGGTCCAATTAAAAAATAAAAATAGACAAAGTTTGGTAAAAAAAAAAATAAACAGCAGATGTTTCGTTTTTGTTAGCTTTGATTGTGCGAGCCACTGAGTGTTCAGCTCATCGAGGCGTATCCGACTGCGGTTACAGACACACATTTCACCACAAATTTAATTGTGGAGATGGCATTTGTGCAATCTTGGAGAGGCAACGTATCTTCAAATGCCTCAAAATGACATCGCTGTGTTTTAATAGAGACGCTAACTTTCAATGCCCTGCATGACACAATGGTCTTTGTGCTAATTAGCTATTATAACAAGCCTAAGTAACAGCTTTGTTTCCACTGACTGGCTTGCGACCAGCAATCAGTTGCTGTTTTAAGCAAATGAATGCAGAGGGCTGATCCAGCCAGATATTTTTCAGTGGCATTTGCATGATTGGTGGATTTTAATTTACCTACTTGGGGTGCTGACAAACTGTTGTGGCAGAGCAGAATTGTTTTCCATGCCTCATGATACAATAATCCTCCGCCCGTTAGGCATTTACAACACAATTTAGCTGCTGTTCAGTGTTTTAACAGTACAAAGTTACGTCGTTGCTCTGAGCATAACATGGGGAAGGTTCCCTTCAGGTCCAGTCAATACCTTGTCAATCTCCCCAAAAAACTGTCTCAAACCCGTCTCCAACCCATCTCAGACAAAAACAAAAACACAGATCAAGACAAGAGCAGACTAGGACAAAGACGTGACAAACAAGACAGACAAAACTAGACCAACCACAACAAAACCAAAAAAGACAAGGCAAGGCAAGACAAGGCAAGACAAGACAACAAGACAGACATGATAAGACATGACAAGACAAGACAACATGACAGACAAGACAGACAAGACCGACATGATAAGACATGACAAGACAAGACAACATGACAGACAAGACAGACAAGACAAGAGAAGACAAGACCCCATTACATCCCAGTGCATCCTTTTTAAATGCGGTTTCTCAACCCCTCCAATTGTGGAACCTGATCTTGGTCTCCTCCTTGCAGCGCCCCCAAACGTGGGGCTTAATTTCGGACGCCTCCTTTCATCTCAACCTGTTACCCTTTCACTCCGTTAATTCTCAACCAGGCCTTGCTCCAACCCCCCTGCCTGGTATGGCCACTTCCAGCACCATTGATCAGTTACCCCATTGTTTCTACATCTCCCCTAAATTACACAAAAAATAATTGACTACATGGCACCCCTCAGTATATCAAGTGGGTGCAGTTGTGCTCATTTAATCTAAACATTCCAATCTTCTGTGGTTTTTACCTGAAGTGCATAAAGGGCCTCTTTATGCCCCTAAGTGTGGTTTCACTGATGGTTATCACACTCAGGTGCCAACAATCAAAGAACCAGCAGAGCTGATTGAAGAAAGACTCTCAGAAAAGTCTGGTTTGGTGGTTGTTGTTGGTTTTTTTCCCCCAGAAGGGTGGTTTTGTTCGTTTGTTTTTTGTTTTGTATTTGTTTCATTAGTTTGAGTGTGCCATGCTAATAAAAGGTGTCACTGGAAACCCCGTCTCCCTGTCTCTGCCACCCTAGGACTGGGAAAGCCCAGGCGTGCTACAGTGCAAAATGCTCACTCCTGCCTTTAGTTCACAAAAATAGGCAAGGTTATATAAATTTATAAAACACGTCAGACACGTGTCAGCCTTTGTAATTGTATGTAAATGTAAGTGTTCAAAGACAAATGAAAGGAAGTGTGATTTAATTGCGACTGAGAGTAAAATGCTTTTGTATTTTGCTGCTGCGTTTTGTGAACATTTTTAGCAAACACACAACCACTTAAATTTAATCAAACAGGCCTGGTTCTGACTGTCTTTAAACCATGTCTAATAACTGACTTTAATCTTTTTCTAATGCTCTCTGAATATTGAACACAAATACTGAGGCATCATTTATTCCCACACAAATAAATTAGAAATCGTCCAAATTACAAAATTATTGCTGTTATTTTTCCTAAAATAACAATAGTCCTATATTTTTAATTGTGTCCTAGCATTGAAGAGAATAGTGATAATAATTAATTAAACAAAATTGCAGGAAGATCTAAAAAAGGTTTTTACTCACAGACTGCACCCTTTGACTGTTCCTTACACCCTCCTCAATCTGAAAATATAATCATTCGTAACTGTATGTGGAAACAGAATAATATGCTCTGTGTTAAACTGTGATGTTGAATCTTTTCTACAGAAGAAAAAAAATAATAATTACAGTGGAAAACCCACCCACCCGTGGGTTGCCAATAGCTACAAAGCTACATGCAGGAGACAGCTCTTAATCTCTTGTCTAGAGGGCAACTTCAAGCTCTCCATACAAGACAGAGATATTAAATATTGCAAAGACAAAGTCAGTGGGATACTAAATATATTCAAAATATTATATAAACATTTTTTTTTTTATCTTAAAGTCACTACTTCCCCCACTAAGAAAAAGTCAGTGGAACAATTCAATGGCATTGTTGAACAGTGGAATCTGTATAAAGGGATTTTTCCTCTGCAATTCTCCAGTCCAGCATAATCACTGCGTTATGGAAGGAAAGATAAAAACCAGGTCTATTTGGACTGAAGTTAATTAACTCATCGCTTAAGACAGGGGTGTCAGGGTCCAGCCCCTGGTTCGCAGGGTTTTTTTGCTGGTTTTCGTTCTACCTTTAAACTCTTAACTTTTTATATTGGAGTCAGTATTAGATTATAAATGTACCCAGCTGGGTTTTGCTCGTTTAAATCAGATGCTTACTGAGAAGACCAGGAGATCCTATGGCAAGCAAGGACTGGAGCTTGATTGGCCTGGCGAGCGGTTTTGCTTGATTTACACATTGACACGACTGGTTCAGGAAACATTAATCACTGGCCAACTCCAATCAATATATAGGGTTAATGCAATCAAAATCAATGTGTGTCCACCTAGAACAACACATCTCACAGCCAGCACAATCATGTCCAAAATGCACGATTAGTGGAAGACTTAAATTTATTGTCCCTGCTGTGATTTCCTGTGTCACCACGTTATATACATAAGCTGTGGTTTTTATTTTATTTCTTCCCTAATGTGTCCCCAACACGAGCATGTATCTTCTAGCAAATAAATGGTTTTATTGTTTTTGTAAATGGTTTCTATTGTTTGACTTTTTGTGTTCTATTGTTTGACTTTTTGCCTCTCTGTTTTCTTGATTAAATATATAGTTAAATATAAAAACATGTTTTCAAACCCATCTAATGAGCTGGAAGAGAACACAAACAAAAACTTCAAGGTCTCAACCACACAATCACACACGCACACACATGCACACAGACACACACACACATAGACACACACACATAGACACACACACATAGACACACACACACACACACAGACACACACACACACAGATTCATGCACACACACACACACACAGACAGACACACAGACAACCCCGCCCCCCCCCCCCCCACACACACACACACACACACACATACAGATACATGCACATACACACACGCACTCACACACACAAGCAGATACTCATTAACGAAAGCAATACAACACAGGGTATAAGGTACAAAGACTTTCCTGTAAATTTATAGCATTCTCAAAAGATTATGGATTTTTCAATTTTTTTTCTTTTAAGATCCAAGATTCTTTGCATGTTCCCCTCATATCCCTGCGATCCATCCAAGATGTCATGCTTCAATGGCAAGCTTTAGGAAGAATTACCAGGGACTGTGACAAGCACACACTCAAAGATTAAGTGTCACATCAACTTAATCAAGATAACAAAATCCAGTTTGTAAATGCAGGTTGCATAGGAGAAAACACAGACCAGTTATCTGTGGAAACCAGCGGAAACACCACTCCATCAACATTTGCCTCTGCAAGCGTCATCTCCTGTCACCAAAGCCACCTTTTTAGGTTATTTTAGGGCAAAAGTAAAATGATTTAACTGCCTCATGGCATTGCTTTTCATCAACACATTTTCTGCATTATGTAAATGCTTTTTAGTAATATGAATACAAAAGACGGGATTGAGTCAGCAATGCTCCCTGCCTTTCCCTGCCACTGAACTTTAAAGTAAGCCAGTCAGCTCAGTAGCACACGCAGGTTCCAATTTCATAGCCTCAGTGTATTCAAGAGTAACATTCAATGTAATCCAAGACAAGTTCTAGTTCTTGCTGTAGATTACAACAGCTGGGGAGGGACATGAAACGGCAGCCTTTCTGTTACGGGTGAAAAAAATGACTGATTTCACTCCTGTCATTGCACAGATCATTTTAACAGGCATACAGGCAGAATATCAGGAGAAGAGCTTATAGAAAGTCATAGAAAAGGCAAAGAAGATCTGCGTTTTACTAGGGTGGACGCATAGAAAAAAAAATTCAACTAGCTGCAGTAAAATTTACAGGATATTAATCTAAGTAAGTGTGCCGTTTCAGAATCTGCAGTCGGTTTTGCGCTACTGTAGTTTAGTATAAATCCTTGTTTAAGTGCCTTGTTTTAACACACACACACTCCCTGCCCTCTTGCTGTTCTGTATAAGATGTGATGCCACCGCTAGGAAGGAAGCGTTCCATACGAACGCCATTGTTCTGCGTCAGAAATTTTAGAATCTCAGGAGAATTTAAGATATGAATATGCGGTGGGAATTTTCCTCAGTTTATAGTTACATTTAAAACTTTGTGCACTTGCATGTTCTATTGATCAGTCTTACTCTGTTTTAGCTTCTGTATCTAAAATATATGTTAAAATAATTGACATCATTCGAAAGAGCACAATCCGTTCTGTCTTAAATGTAATTTTCAAGAAGGCGCCATTTACTACCACAGACATGTGCAAGAAATTCAGGAAGTCTGAGCTTGGAACGTTCAATCACTGACAAACTAATTTCTCATTTCAATTGAATTTTTGAAGTTAGTACCCTAGTACTCTTCAACCAAATATCAAAAATACACATTTCACAAATGCCACATGTAATATCTTATAGGAAAGAAGACAAATTAATCATTATTTAAAGATTCCACCTTCCCCTCGACCAAATTATCTCCAATATCCTTTCACCCACATTTTTGGCTCTGTCAAGCCTCAACGGTCTACTGCGTTGCGAGTCTATTAGTTGTGTGTATAGTTGTGTGTAGTGTATTAGCAAGCTGTTAGCAGAAGATAGTTATCAAGAAAAGAAAAGAGCAAGAGGTGATTTTTTCCCAGTGTCGCTGGGTGACATAAAATACTACTGCTGAAACATGCTCTGTGAACGTTCCATTCAATTTGTTTGCTATTACCTTTCGCTAGAGTTCCAGCAATTCCAGAGTTATTTGGCAGTTTGCTCCAAAACGAAAGTGTTCTATTGTCCATCCTACTTTTTATGTCTTTGAATTAACACTCTTATTTTCTATGGCTATGAAGCTCATATGTAATATCTGACCTCATTGTGTGTTACGGCCAGGTTCCCCTGGCTCTGAAGCTCATTTGTAATATCTGCGCTCATTCTGAGTGTGCTGTCCTTGGTACACTGGTGTTTGGGGAAAGACATGGCAGTGACAATGATGCCTTTGCTCCTCTTTTAAATCAAAATATTACTGGGTGAACATTTCTCACATGGTCAAGAATGACCCTTCACCCTGTCATTGTTTTTCAGCAAACTCATTACTGTGCATCAGCCAAACACCTAACACACCAGAGGATAAAGATTCATTCATAAAGAAGATAAAGAAGATTCCTGTCGGTTACCCACTACAATGCTAATCCTGTTTGTATGTGACAGACTGATACGCTTACAGTATTAATGCACAAGTGGCATTGTGGCAACTGACCCAGTCACTTCCTTCTCCTCTCCTTTAAAAGACTGACAGCATCCTGCAATGGGGAGCTCTCAGCCCAAGCAAAGTCGGTCTGTTTATTACAGTTTCTCAGGTCAGACGGCTGAAGAAGACTCAACTGAGACAGAGACATCCAGAAAAAGCTAATTGGCGCCAAGCTGAAGATTAAAAGCAGTAATCAAAGGCATGGAGACTTTAAAACCCCTCTATAGACACACATGTGATTTAATGTCCAATTAAGGACTTCTGGCATGGAATTAATAGCAGAGCTACTCTGGCCCTGAAGGCCCAAAGATGTTTACCTCTGATACAAGAAACCATAATGAATAACGACTCCTTCTCTTAAAATGTATCCTGGTATGTGAGAAATTAAACCGATATATTCCAAAGATCACCCAGTCAAGGGGCATGGCCACAGTTAAAGATTTCCACTGTAAATCCCTGTGATTTAGCCAGATAACTGGTACACAGAAAATAAGTGACTTTACTATTAATCGGATCTCAGCTTGGAGGAACATTATCTTTCGTTTCAGTAATTTCTGGTTGAGCCTTTAATGTGACATTTTCTGACTGATTTAAAAAAAATAAAACAAACGCACCCAGTAACAGTCTTTATTCAGCTCCTAAGGGCTTACTCCCTGCAGAGTAAAACAGGGCAGCCAAGCAGCAGTCTGTGGGAGCTCTGTCACCGAAACGTATATTTCAGATATTTCCCCCCCAGCTCCCTGCACTTAGAACTCACAGTAACAGCAGAGGAATTTGGTTCCCCTGGGATCCCCCTTGGGCCCAAACAGTGTTGCATTAAGGCTCAGTTTCTGGAGCTCTGCAGCAAGGTAAGCTACTCATCCCACAATGTCCTACCCGTGAACATGTGGTTCTGTGGATCGATGTAGAGCTACTGACATAATGATGGCGTAGCTTTTTAAATTGAGCGTCAGATCCAACCGGTCTTCAAAACCATCTTCATTCCCCATCCAGAGCCCTGAACGTCACTTCTGTTGCTACTCTGTTAGTCTGGTGGTTCTCCTAATGTCTTGACTTCAGAGGAGTCGATCAATTAATCTATTGCCAGTTTGGTCATTCATGCATCCTTTCCTGGGACATCAGCGGCATGCCTTTAAACTGTGTGTGCACAGAACCGTTGAGTACTCTCACACTGCATAACTGCAGAGAGTTAATAGAATCAAATAATTATATTTTATTTCTTTATTTCCAGCCAACACGAGGTTAATTAGTCTGGCAAGTCAGTTCTGTGGCCTCATGGGGAATGTAGTGCCGGGAGCGGTCATTGCTTCCAGCTCTCCCTTTGTTGTGCAACAGGAGCCAAATGATCCGGCTCACCAAAAATAACCCGCACTGAAGTGCCTATGCCTGGTTCACACACTTCCTGACCGTAACACTCACGTGGATGCATGGTGCTCATAGATTAACTCAAATTATACACAACTGCATAAAATATCCCAGCAATCTCTAATTAAAGAGTGAGGTCTGGTGTTATGGTAATACTTAAATGCTTATATGGTTATAATATAATTAATGTGTAATTGCTGGTTGACAAGGTGCAGCTGTTATTTGACGTCTTGATTGTGGACATAATCCAGGCACAGAACTAGAATAGCCCTTTATTAAGCAAGCCATTAATTATCTTATTATGCTGGCAGGCACAAAAATGCCACTTGTTTTATAATAGCATTGCAAGGGTTGAAATTTCACTTAGCTGCTAAGAGATCATTGTAAAAGAGCAGAGCAAACCGATTAACTCAATCTAGTGCAAATAGACTAAACATATACTGCTCAATGCTTTACAGAGTGAGTGCCCTGCCAAAAGATGCATTCATTATGTTGCATAAAGACCCATTCCAATTTGTAAATCATATTAAATAATGCTTGTTTGAGAAACATTTAGGGGAAAACCTCCCACCTGTCAAATCACCAGAAAACTAAAATTGCATCCGCTCTAGCCTGCTGTGGGTCCGATCAGGTATTCTGGTTAGGAAACCTCCTTAAACCTGCAACTGATTTGTATACATAGTGAGTGAAGCTACTGGGGCTAAAGGAACCAGCACAAGACAAACTGAAACAAAAATAAAATCCTATTGCTATTCAGAACCAAGTCTCTACAAGTCTACGGTTTTATCTTGCCAGTAACAACAGCAGGCAGAATGGTGCTTCTCAGTTTGTTTTGATAAAGGAAAAGGCACCCATCTTACCCCTGAGCTCGAGGCAAAGGTCCAGCTAATTAATATAACTGGCTGATAAGATAGCTGCTGTTGTGGTTCTTTGGATTTAAATTCTCAAACATAATTAGAAACTTTGAAACAGGCCTCAGTATCCCATATTCAATCTCACAGGGTTTAAAAAAGATTAAATGATCATTTAAAATGATCTTTAGGGACTTTATAAACTTTAGGTTTATATAAAAATGCACTCCTCTTTCCCTCACGTACACATACAGTATAGAGACTATGCAGTACTTAGCATTTGTCACTGCTGCCATCAGAATTTGGAGTTGGGCCAAAAGGGAAATCTGTTTTATACTTATATTTTGAAACTTATATTTCTGCCCATACATTTCTATTCATCAGTTTGCATCCCAACTGTGCTGATAACAAACACTGACTCCTATTTTGGCATTTTTTCAAGTAATATTACATAGCACAGTTTGTGTTTTGTACAATATTTTATAACAAGTCAGGTCAAATCTACCTAGCAAGCTAATTGGTGGCTAGTGGCAGCAACAGTTCAAGAAAATAGTGCAGTTTATTTGCGTTTTGGTTTTGGCACAAAAACTGTTTAACAATCTGTTTTATAAAGAAAGAGACACTTCAGGTTGAGTGCGATTATTGGCGCGACTGCGATGTGTGATGTGTGTTGGCATTTCTAACAAAACCCACCTGTGAGGCTGACCCGTCTACGGCCTGAGCATTTTAGCATCAGCTCGGTTGCCTTGTTTCCATGTGGAACTCTGATGTAATTCATTCTGTGATTATGCTGTAAATTAAACTTTCGTGATTGCTACATGCCGCACGGATAATGGATGTGTTAGCCATTCTTCAGTCTGATTACGGAAAAGGGGGGTGAAGTGAAAGCCCAGGAAATAGATGTTTACTGAAATAGACAAAATGACCAGAAAACAGAAGGTCATTTTAAAATATAGAAAACAGCCACGGGATAAAAACTACTTAAACAACTCACTAATAGTTTCTTGTCTAATAATAGGCAGGTCAATACACTTTCACATGTTTCATATATTTTTCTAAGGTAAAGAATTGCGCCTAGATGAAAAACAACAGCAGACATAGGAAGCATTTTAGAGTGCAATTGCACGAGAACAGACCAAACCATCCTTAACCACCCAACGAAAGGGAATGGGCATGAAAACAGCCTGTCATATTAAGTCCCTTAGCTACAGTTGATTTGCAGGTTGTTTTTCTCTCTAAATTGTTTTAGAAAACAAAAAACTTAATTTCTGTCTCCATCCACCAATGCGCCACTTTCCGTGTAGGAATGGAATCGAGCCAGACAGGGTCGAGTTAATATGAACTTCACCTCTCTCCCCGATCATATTAACTCGCCCCTCAGACCCAGAGATTTCTCACCAGCCGGTTGCGAGATACCCCCATTCAATCACTTCAAGTTAATCTAGGATCCAAATGACACAATTAAATCAGCCTGCTAGGATTTATTGTTTAATAAGAGGGGGCAGCTGTGGCCCACTGGGTAACGCGGTGGAGAAAGGGGTTAGAGCAGAAATGAAGGAGTGAGTCCTCCGCAGTCTTGTCAAACAATAAGGGCAGGTTAGCAGTGCCAGGCCTGGCTCCAGCTTTGTCAAAACTGACATATGCCTGTCAACATCGGCCTGTTTTAGAGGTGTCACCATGCCATGTCCCTCTATGCCACCTCCTTACAAAATATGTTTCAAAACAAATATTCAAGCTAAGCATTGCTTTGACCACAAATATTCAAAATGGTCGGATCTCAAGCAGTTTAATATAGCGTTGATTAGGTTAGGTTCTGCACGGCTTCTCCGACAAAAGCATCTGCCTTTTAACCAGTGGGTCTTAATCCCCGTTAAATTTCAGTGTGGACTGTGATTCTTAATCCCCAGTAAACTCCTCTGTGCCCTGTAACTCTTAATCCCCATTAAACTCATGTGTGCCCTGTAACTCTTAATCCCCATTAAACTCCTGTGTGCCCTGTAACTCTTAATCCCCATTAAACTCATGTGTGCCCTGTAACTCTTAATCCCCATTAAACTCATGTGTGCCCTGTAACTCTTAATCCCCATTAAACTCATGTGTGACCTGTAACTCTTAATCCCCATTAAACTCCTGTGTGCCCTGTAACTCTTAATCCCCATTAAACTCCTTGGGGTCCTTGTCTTGGCCACAGGGATTCTTCCTCCTCCGAGTCTGCAACAGAGCACAGCTTTTCTCGGTAGACTCA
>JAOYSI010027607.1:0-32238 GCA_025775065.1 Hiodon alosoides
CCCCCCCCCCCCCCCCCCCCCCCCCCCCCCCCCCCCCCCCCCCCCCCCCCCCCCCACGTTCCCACCTGCACTGAACATTAGATTTTAGATTGTGGAAAGAAACCAATCTCGTGGTGGCCTCAAGATGCTTTGGAGATACCCACACCATAAAATGAACACTACCCAGTCACGTCAACTCAAGAAGGGTTAAAAATAACGCACACAGATAACGCATGTTCTGACCTTTTCTGTACTCTATCCACAAGAGGCTGTGAAAGATGACCCAACAGTGACACAATAGAATGTGTGCAAGATATCCCACCCACCCTTGTAGTAGAAAGACAGAAACCCAGCAATTACCATACGTCTAAACCTAATTGGGTTAACGGGGGGATGGGGGTTAGAATAATAGAATCATTTTTTATTAAAGGATGAGCCTTTAATGAACCTGTCGAAGCTGCACCTCGTTAAGAGGATTCATAGCAATAGCCTCCAGAAACACAATTCTTCCTGTACAACACAATCGATGTCATTTCCTACATTGGTCCAAAAAACGCAAGTGGCGCATTCTTAAGTTTGCTCCACACTTCTTTCCTTGAAACAATCAGGACAGCTCAATAACAGAGGTTGCTGCGCAGAGGTAGCCTAGCAGGTTTATTCTGATAAACGCACAAACACCTGTTGTGAATTCCCACTGAGCAGACGTACAGGAATTGAACCAGGCTGCACCAGGGGAAGTCACTACAAAAGCCGGCAACAATTACCACATAAATGTCCATACAAAGGAGGATGCACACACACACACACACACACACACACACACACACACACACAGGAATGCCTTCCCCCCCTTTCTCCGTTCAGCATGTGCAGTCTCTCCTCTTACTGTCCTTGGGATCGCAGGCAGCAGCACATGGAACTGAAAATCTCACTGGCTACACGGCGCAGCCGCCTGCGTGACTTACCTTGCCCACAGTACTGGACGTGGCTCAGGTAGTTGGAGATCCAGGGGTTACGGTACATGTTTGCAGAGGAAAGGGGAACGGAGGCAGACAGAAGCAGATGGTAGGACTGCAGAGGTGATGCAGATGCCGTCCGGGGCCCGAGCGCGTTCAGTGGTACGACAGAGAGGAGCCCCCCCTCCCCCCTCCTACCGACGGCAGTCAAGATGTGCTGGGGCTTCGGCAAAGCGCTGCGCACATCGCTAAGAGCGTGGCGGGCTAAAGCAGCTCACCGGCTAATTAGATTACAGGCAGAAATTAGGCAAGATGTAACGACGAGAGAGATTGGAGCAGGGTGTTGATGGGGCTCGGGGAGCAGATGGAAATTCCCAGTATAGGCAGCGTCCTCTTGCCGGACGGGTTACACACACAGTCAGATCCTTAGAGGAGGGAAACCGACCGTCTCCGACAGACAAGAAATTCCACACATCGCTTAGCAATAAAAAAGAAAAATGAGTGTGGCGAGAGCAGAGAGAGAAAGAGGGAGAACGCAAAAGAGTGAGAGAGAGAGAGAGAAATTCGCTCCCGGCTGGCCAGAGGACCCGCTCTGACTAATCGTATCATTATGCTAAATACTTCAGCCATCCCGAGAGAAGCCAAAAAGGAATACCATAAGAAAGCCTCGATTTGTGGACAGTAAGTGAGCAAAGTTTCTCACACAGAAGAGGACATCTGTTCCCACAAGTCCAGGTGACACAAGCCTGTTCAAACTTGCTATAGCAGATGCAAGCGGCACAAACTTCAGATGAGCTCAGAAAGTAACAAGAACCAAATCGTGCTACATTTGTGAACTAAGATATGCTCAAATTTAACACTGCAGATGCCAAACCTCTACAATATGAATCATTATTATTGTCGGAACGGTGTCCATGCTCTATTTCTGCAGCCGTCTACTGTAGTGTTTAAGAACCTGTAACCAAAAGGTAACTGGTTCAATTCCTAGTTCTGCCCTACACTCAGGGAAAGCATCAAAATATTCTCAAGTGGGTTAAAAAAAAAATTTTAATATTTAAAAAATCATATAAGTCAGGACTAGTTTGGATAGTAATACAATACCATAAAGTAACAGCTAAACACTTACATTTATGAGCATCTTTAATCCCAACCAACCACCAAAAGCCATCGTTTCTAAAACAAAGAAACAAGTGGACACAGTCATCATGAGTCAAGCTTGGACTCGATAAAATGTAACACCTGTCCTATAAATGAAGTTGTTGCGAAATCTGCTGCTTCGCTGAAAGGGGGGGGGGGGGGGTCAAGCAGAAACATGGCCACATCACATGAAGCGACAGGCTGGGAAGCCCTTCCGTTTGTGAGGTCAGTGTGGTCATGCATAACAGACCACTCTGCCGCCCGCCTACGCATTATGTGAGTACACTGGGCCCCCCCGTCACCACGCACACTCAAACTGAATTTCTAAGAAACCATGCTAAAAATTCAAAAGGTAGAACGTTTTGAAAGAATACTTTGGTATTCTGGAAACAACAAAAGAAATTTGTAAGAACTTTATATCAAGAGTGCTAAAGAAAAAAGAAAAAACAATTATGCAGTGCATTAAGCCTCTTACACCAAGGAGCTCAAGTCCTTCCTCTGATAGGCCAGCTTCCTAGAGTGGGAGGGGCAGGAGGTTTGGCTCACAACCAGTCTTAGTTCTTCTGCAACAGCACCACTAACTTACGGCTCCTCCGTTCCGACGACACACACTGTCCAAATACATGTGATGCTCTATACCAGGATGTACAGAGTATATTGGCAACGTCAAGCAAACGTCACTGCATAAGTTATCGGTGCCTTCAAAATTTTAACATTAGCATATTATATTGCCACCATACATTGAAAAACAAAAAGGCTTGCTAAAGGGCATAAGGTGAGAAGCGGTTGCGTCAATAGAATGCTGGCTGGCATTAAATTAATTTTTAAGCCCTGTGAAAGACTTCACTTTTAGCTCCAGTGTGATTAAGCAACACTTTAAACAAGCAATAAAATGCTGTAAAAAACAGGTTACCGAGAGTTGCATGATAGCCTGCACAACAAACACTAAATCAAAAGACGCAGGAAAGAAAATGATTTGTACATGTTCATTGATGAGGAAAGTTTCTACACTCTAACCACAAGAGGTACCTTTCGATACATATGACGGATGCACCTGCTTTCCATGTTTAGATTTCAGTGCCATTAGGCTTTCATGCATTGCATTGCATTGGGTTTCCCCCCCCCTTCATTCTAATCTTTTGCCTGGTGACTGGAAGACTGCAACCTATCACAACAGGAACGTAGCGTTGAGTCCTTCAAGTGGATTGGGAATCTAGATTCTGGCTGGCATTCCATTATTGTTCCATGAGCAAGACAGAACAAACCAGTATAACATGGAAGGTCGCAATCTCCTGCCGTCTCATTATCTGTGGAAATGATGGCTATACAGTAAGACACATTCCAACCGGGGCCATTACTGGAGCGGTTTCAAAGAGTTTGTATACGGGGAGAGGACCTCTGCCATTGCATAGTGCAAAACAAAAACACATGGTTTATGACTATGGAACGGCATCCTGTCGACCACAGCTGTTCCCCTATAGGCATCCAGTCCCGACAGCTAAGGGACACACATGGATGATGTGCATTTAAATCTGTCCAAACAGAAGGATACACTTAGTACAGGCATCTCTCTCTCTCAAACTGCAATAAAAAGGTGTTACCATCTAAAATCATTTAAACTTTTAAAGGTTTAAACTGCAAGTCAGTCATTAAAAGCTTGAAGACTAGCTGCCAAAATGCTAAGAGGGACGTTATAATTATCTTCAGACAAGTGCAGCCCAATAAGCTACAATATGAAGACAGCGGTACCAATCAACTTGTTCAGGGGTGAGAAACAAAAGAAAAAGCTATTCAGGCAATCGTGTGGTACAAGTTGGGCAGAGGATACAGAAGTTGGGTTTTATGAATTCTAGACTTGTATATGTGCTAGAATCAATAGAGTATCCATTGATTTTTTTCCATTCAAATATGTCTGAGAAAACTACAGAAACGTACAATAAAAGAGGGAAATTTAATGGAAAAAAACTAAGGGCTGTCAGACCTTGTGCAGACTCAAAATCAGCCCAACCTTCTTCAACAGTGCCAGGAAACTCTCTCTCGCATGCACATAGACAGGACATTCCTACAATATTTCACATGCAAGCAGAGATGCTCTCCAGCAGACAGGCACACAATACTTAGTCCCAGCCAGAGAAAAGAGCCATGATGCGCACATCCTCTCCTCCATCCACATCAAGAGACATACTGACAGTTCCTCAGTCAGGGAGAAAATCCTATCCGATGTGCACACATCCTCTCCCAATCCACCCACGTACACCGCATTCAGAGACAACCCTATTGATATCCACACATCCTCTCCCAATTCACCCACACACACCGCATTCAGAGACAATCTTGCTGATAAACACACATACTCTCCACACACACACGCAACACCTCAGTCAGATACATTTATACTGACACACGCGCGCACGGCCCCGGCGGGGGGCATATCCCCAGCAGCCTACCCTAAAAAGGCGAAGTGAGCAATACGGCTGCCTTTCAGAGGTCACCCAGTGTTTACCTCTACTGCACCGACCTCATCCATGCAGGCCCACTCGCTCGGGGCCACCATTTGGCAGGCCAGGAGAGCCTGGATAATCCCTGTCAGCAGACCCCGTTTGACGGGTGACAGCCTGCCTTTGAGGCTGCTGAAATGTATACTAAAACAAGCACTTTTTTTATTGTGGCTGCAAATAGGTAAAGCAGATAATCTCTTTCCCATCATCAGACTCCCGTTAACCTGAAATACACAAGCTAAGGGAAAACGGGCTGTGCCAGGCAAAGCACTCGGTAGCTGCCTATGGAACGCATCTCGGCGATGCTTACGGAAAACTTCTGCCGTGGACTCGGGCCTTTCGACTAGCACAGTCGCTCAACTGAACCAAGAGGAAGAGGCACTGATCCACTCAGATCACAAATGGGCTACAGAGATTGCTTTTCCTTCTTCCATTGAAAACGTACCATCTGGAAATTGAGGCGATCACAAATCTGAACACAACTGCATCACCTTTTTAAAAATTTCTTTAGATATTACACAATTAAAATTCCAAGTCTTGATATCAGGCGAAAACGTGTGTGTGTGTGTGTGTGTATATATATATATATATATATATATATATATATATATATATTATTTTTTAAAACAGTCCTTGGCGTTTCAGCAGTGCAGGCTCTGTGAAGCTTGTTGTGTGGAAACGTAAGGGAACATTTCGCCTGCCAGTACATTCCGAGTCCCGCTTCCAAATCCGGACGCCTTCCTAAGTCCCGTCAGGCAGCTTGTGTTTGTGTACGGGGAAACTAAGGTAGCACCGGGGAGAGTGAAGTGCTCAGCTCCCCGTTTCCATGCCCCGTTCCTCAGAGACGGTCTTCAGAAGGCAGCGCCAGCCAGGGCTGGAGACCTCCTGTTTTGGCATCAGCCTGACGCACTTGCTCTTTTCTCCAAGAAGCGTCAGCAGCCATAGAAGTTATTAAACCTCGGGGCGACAGACGGTTTGAATGGCCGCCCTCATTTTAGAGCTGAGGCTCGACAGACTTAGACCACGCTCCGTTCAGACTCAGGTTCCTATTCTTTAATGGTGAGGATATACCAAATTTCTAATAAATACACCTGTGACCTTGGCAGCACTGCTCCCCCACAGTGGCCTCTCACACACATACCTTAATTTGAGAAGAGTTCTGAGTTCTTAAAGAAGCCTATTGGCGGCTGGCCTCTATCAGACATAGGCAGTATTCTGTTCATAAACAGGAAGGAGGGCTTAAAAGATCACAGATATTATCCAATGAAAACTGGATAGCTCCAGCAAGGCTGACCGTTTACTTAACTTGCCCAACGACGTCACACCGGGTACCATCTTACGAGAATTACAAAATAATGATCACTAAAAGCTATGAAGCACCCAGACCTCATACAACAACAAAAACGCACTTCACAATTTTCACCAACGAGGCCGACTTAATACTCCCCAAATGTCCCAACAGCTGTGCTGAATTATTCACACTGACCGCAGATACCAATGAAGCTTTACTATGCCCGTCTCTGCTTTTTTGTCATTGTAAAGTTACGCAAAAACCAAAGGGAACCCATGACAACTGCGTGCAGCTCCGAGAAAAGATAAATAACTATGTTCAGCCCTAAACTTCTCCCTAACCCAGTTAAAGGCAGATATTCACCACAGCGACTGGACTAGGAGCAGGTGTTTTGATAGTTATTAGAAAACGGGAATAATTCTTAACATTGCAATACCAGCCCAGTCCAAGAAATTCTACGCAACGTAGCCTATCGGACCCTCAGAGCACTGACAGCGTGCTGGTGCCAAAGCAAATAATTATGTAGCACTTCTAACACGGTCATGAAAGTCCTCTAGCCAGAACCATTACATAGAACATGATGAATGAGCCCAGGGCAAAACGGTCCACTGAAGGGCAGTGTTGTTATGAAAACCAGAGCGCCGCGTGCAGTGTCAGTGTCTCTCTCTCCCTCTCCCTCTCCATGACTAAAGAGCTTTATTTACGCTATGAGGCAGAATTACACATGCCATGTCGCAATGAGGAACAGCACCCTGAGCATTACCACCAATGCACTCTGGAACGCAGCTTCACATTCTTATGACTAAGTGTGGGCTTCGTGGGCAACTGCCTCTGTAGCAAGGCCACATCAAGACCATTGCTTAGTTAAACGCTGACCAGAAAGCATACCCCTCAACCGATAAACCAATAAGCTGTCAGCGAGCATAACCCAGAAGTGAGCACAGTGGAGCTGGTGAGCCCTAGGGCATTCCAGCTCCCTGAGAGGAACCAGGGCAGTTGGTCCAGACCAGCTGGAGGAGCAAGTCTTTTTCCTTGCGTCAGCAATACATAATAATCTGCATATATAAATGCTCTCGTTCTCACGCACGCACTCAGTGCAGGCCTGTTGACAGGTTTCCAGGGCCAAGCGCCTCAGGCCAGTTCGCTCTCCGACAGCTGGGTTCCAGCTCCCCAAACCTGCACATATTGGGTGAAGGCTTCAGAAGGGAAGGACTGGGCAACATCCAAGCAAGGGAGTGAGGCGCGACCTCGCACCTCCTCTCAAATGGCCACCCCAGCCTCAGTGGCGGGCTCCAGATTCAACACCCCGGCTGAGGTCGGTCGCAATGACGGTCTGCGCAGCCGGTGCGAAATTCTGTCCAACTTTGTCGCATTAAAATTGCCAAACGTGGAAAAAACCCAGGCGGCAGCAACTCGACTGGACGGCAATGAGGGACGGGTGACTGGCAGGGACAGTTACTCTGAGAAACAATCAGGCTTTAGAAGAGGCCTGGCAGGGACACAAACATAGTGAGGTATTCAACGGATACCCTCCTCCCACTCCCAAAACCACTAAAAGTAGGAGCCGAACCCAGGGAGTCAGAGAGGTTATCCGTACGTCACCGGAAAACATGCGAGCGCTAGGCATAAGACATCCGTTTTCATTCTAATAAACCTACCCAGACTTGATGGAATGGAATGAAATGACAGAGGGTCGCACCTCCGCTTCCGACACTGCATCTAATCTGAATTCTCTAAAAGCTTAAAGGAGTCAGATTTCAGCACATATTTATAAAGGAAATTAGACTACAAATATAAATATATAATTTTCTACATATTTATAGTTTACCTAGAAATTGGTCTTTAAAATAGTTTTAAGTTAGACGTCATAAGGTTGTGGATGAGTCTTTAGGCTATTCATTACGAGAAAAATGACTAGACCATGTGGGCTGGGCCAACAGGTTTAAAAAGAGACTCCAACATTGTTTCTTCCCCAAGTTCTTTCCCTTTTGTAGGCAACAGTCAGTGGTGAATTACTGCCCCTTACTTTGCAACTCAAGTCTGACATTAATCAGGCCTTCCAACAGAGCATGTGTGCCACAACTGTGCACGGGCAGCATCATACAAACGCTGCTTTCCGCAAAGCCATTTTACACAATGTTAAAACGTATTCTCCTGTTATGTTCCACAAGTCCTGAAAAGACACCTTAGCTAAGCTTTGCCCCAAATTTTCTAGAGCAATAAAGGGGAGTCACCATTTTTTCCCCTAATGTGAAGTGAGCAACTAGCATAAGGCATTCTGAGGCCTAACAAACAAGATGTATACCTTCAGAGGAAATGCATCTTACATGTCGCATTACTGGGAAAGTATTTCCCATTACTTTGCTGTGTATCAAATCACAACTTTACTTAATCCTCAAAAACTGCATCTGTGATTCTCGGTACGCAGCCTGCAACAACCTTGCATCTTGACCAAACAGTAGCCAGTTAGCCTCATTTAAAACTTCCCTTCAAAGTATTCATTGTGTTCCCTGGTATCCATAAAACTCCAAAAAAGAAGAAGTTTTCCCTTTGAGGGAGCCTCAGCCAGAGGGATGGAAGAAAGAAAAGGGCATGGATCAACACCCCCACCCTCCATTAGACGGAGGCTGACCTTCCTCTGACAACGCCAGTCTATTTCTGAGAGTACGGACTCTACTGCCAGCACGCTGTCAGAGGAAGGTGAGTGTCGGTGACACGGCCATTGGCACATTTTGAAACAGCAACTTCCTCTTCTCTGTTGAGAGATTGGGGCCGGAGGCTAATAGCACAGAATGCTAAATACACTTTAAAACAAAATTAGACTGCATTGGCTTTAATAGTATGTGCTACGCGTGTAGATGAGGAGTCACAGTCATTCAGTTTAAATATAGAAAGGAAACAGACACTGCACACTGTAATGACCACGTTATGATATTTTAGCCACACTGCTAGCATGAGCTCCCTTGCCTAAAACCTACTAGAAAAATACAATACCATTAAAGTGAGTAATAAAGACAAACAATGATGTCTTCTGATGCATATCAAATCACCGAGTTGAAACTTCCATTAAAGACCATTGTCTGAGAGTTCCTTATTTAAAGATTTCCATTTAATTCTAGGGTAACATTTTAAATTGTTTAATTTTAACAAAAAAAATTGTTTAATTTTTGTTTTGCTTCCATCTAACCATTACATTGGTTGGGACTGGGAGGACAGCCAGCCACTTTTTTCAGGAGAGACAATACATAATATTATGAAAAATATCCAGAGCAGGGCATATAGGACTCCGACGTCAAATGCGGAAATCCTTTGTTACAGTACCTGGATGTTCTGGACAGAGTTACAGTTTAGCAGCCGCCACTGATAGCAAAACATCCTCTGTAACATGGGAGTGCTTAAATAGCTTTGAACAGTAGCATGTGTGTGCAGTAAATTAACAAGGCAAGTTACTGAAAGGCATCCAGAGTAAGGAACCTGGAAAACCATGAGAAAAGTCCTCCACTTATTCCACATTGTGTGCCTAACCACTGCTTCAGACAGTTCAAGGCACAATTCTGCAGCCATTTAGAATGTATAATTGGAAACAGCTGATGTGATGCTCTGAATAAAATAGACTTGGTTTTCTCTAGTCTCCAAGTCATTTGGGAAGAGAACGTACAGGACATAAGGACTTCCTAAGAGGGGAGGGTTTGGATTGGTTGTTGGGTTTGAGGCTGTACAGTCTTGTCTGAATTCCCCATTATAGCGAACCCAAAAGTCTAAGGACCACTTGCAGTCTCAGGAGCTGATTGGTGGACATCTATTAAATTAAGTGAAGCCCCCCCGAGGGAGAGCGACTGCAGATCGTAACACTGATCTCACAGAGATCTATTCTAGACTAACATCCTGACCACACCATCAAGGTCGACCAGACTGAGCCTCTTCCAAAACAAATTTATTGGAAGGAGGGGCAGGTCGTAAACGTCAGTCTCTAGGGTGTGCCCATTTCAGGCACACATGCGCATTTAAATTGTCAGTTGCCAAATTAAAATTGCAAATTGCTTTTCCTATGGGGGGAGGTGTAGATTATATAATTCAATAAAAACCAAGGCATTGTCAGTTCCTTAATGGTCATGACATCAAGAAATATACAAACACACACAAGCAAAAACTCCAGTTCCCGATGTAGCTTAATATCCCCATCTGACCGAGACAAAGTGTTAGGGAAACAGACCATTAATGGCCAGATTAGACAAAAAAAAAAACCTATAAAGAAAAAGGCTTAATGTGTGTGCACGCGTGTGTTTTCTTGGAGGTCAGGCATTTGAGCTCTATTTCAGCCAGTTTATCTTGACACAGTGGGCAGGTGCAGCACAATAAACAGCTGCAGCAGAAAGTCTCGGCTGCTGCCCGGAATGGTCACAAAAATAAATAACCACGTGGGGATCCAAAGGTCATGCTACATGGAAGCACACTTTTGTATTCACATGACATTACTCAGGAGTTAATAAACTAAATCCGCTATGAAAATGCAATTATAACCTATTGAATCTCTTATTGACATTTTCCTTCATTAACCCATTTAATGCAGTGGTCTGCTGTAGAGGGACAGCAAACCCTTCAGGATCAATGAATGAAAACAGGGAGTCCTCCAAACCATCATCTAAACAGCAGGCAGGAAATGAAAAATTTTCCTCCATTTTTGAACACATGGGTAAGGCCTTAAGACAATTTCCTGCACAGGTCGGCGCTCACAGAACGGTGTAAAGAAACCGATTCAACCATTCCACACTGAGCAGGCTGAGCACTCCTCACACTGAAGATTTGAGAATTGCAAACTGAAAATACAGCCAGTTGATGGGATGGGTTGACCCTGGCAACACACACAGTTCTCAAAAAGGTTAATAGTACATTAAAAATCGTGTATGCCAAGCGTGTAAGCGTTTCTCTGTGTGCCAGTTTCAAAAGCACACTAAGCCATATGCATTCATGAATACGACATTGGCAATGAATTGCCACAACACGCCGTCAGATCCTTGTAATATAAGTAGCATCAAGACACAGTATCAGATGCCAGGATTGATCGAGTGTCTCTAAACGTCCAGCAGGTCATCAAAGCATGAGAACTCAATGGGTAAAGAAACGTAAAGGAACTCCTATATTGCTTCAACAGTTTGTAACAGCTGAGGTTTTTAAAACCGAGACTTCACAGGGCAGAAGGAAACGCGTTATTTACTTCAGAGTAAAAAAAAAAAAAAAAGCAGGATAAAGGTATGGACTTACTGTGCTTGAGATCCCTTTCCCGAGACTAGAAGTCAATGTTCAAAACATATTGTGTCTGTCGGAGTAGCTGCGGGAGTCCCCCTCTCCGTCTGCGAGGTATGACTGGCAGAAACGGAAGAAGGGTAAAAGTTCCACACACCCAGGGCCTTTTTTCTGCAGAAGGTCAACAAGGAGGAGGCTAAAAGGACAAACTGCACCATGCAGAGGAGTGCCGATCCCCTCCTCTCTCTCTCTCGCTCCCTGGAGGCAGCTACGCCTATAAAGCAGTTGATTTGGGATCTTACAAATTTAGAACGGTGCTTTCCGACTCTGCACCGGCTGGGCAAAATAAACCAGGGGGGGCGGGCGAGAGAGTAAGGAGACAGAGAGTGGAAAGAGGAGAGTCAGAAAGGGTGCCACACCAGAAGGGGTGGTGAGATACAGGGAGAATATATCCCAGGTGGTCTCAGACTAGTCCATTTAAAAACCGTGCAAGCCCTCGTCTCTCCAGAAAGCCCGGCTTTCCCACAGCAATCTGCGTGCTGCCGTTAACATGCAAGCCTGTACCACAATCTCCCTCCTATCTACCACTGAGGGCAAATGCCTCCTGGTTATCGTATGCAGGGGCAACCATTTATGGCCTGAATGGTGACCGAGTCTGCGACAGCAGTGAATCAGCCCGAAATAGCTCCACGAGACTCAAAGGGATCAAATCAGCTGTTCCAACAACAATTTATCCTGGCCACTATTTATCCTCAGCAGTAGAACTGGATCCAAGCCCTTTGTTGGATTTTAAAAGTGATCAATTGACATTTTTTTGCCATGACACACAGATAACGTTTTATTTAAATTCATTGGAATAACAACTGACCATTTACGTACACTACAGTCAATAATGAGCTCTAGCTATAAAATCTAAATAAGGCATCTGTTTGTTATGTCTACATTTCTTGACACTGAAGAAATGACACTTGACACTATCATAAGATAGATGAGACAGCTCCTTTCAGGGCAAAGTTAGCTGGGAGCCATCTTGACTTTAAAGCCCAAGGTCTTATCAAAGTAAGGTTCGTCCTCTGACAGCTGGAAGAGGAACAGACATTGATGACGCAAGACTAGTGTGCCACTAAAGCCAGAACACTCCTGGGTTAGCAAAAAAACAAGGAGGAATGTCGCAAAAAGTTTCCCTCGCGTGCCGATAGCTGTCGAAATAGGACCAGTCTGCTCACTCCATCACAGGGCTACAGGCCTGAACTAACCCAACCGGTACTAAATTCCCGGAACAATACTGGAGAACCAGACAGACGCAAAAACGCATGAACAATTCCCAGACTGGCCTTTTGAGTGAATATCATGTCAGCCAAAAGATGAAACAGTGGCTAACGGCTAACACGTAATGGGACCGATGCCCAAGGGAAATTTTGCATGAATTCGAAGTGAAGCAACAATGCTTTCTGGAATTGTGCCAAAAAGTAACTTGATTGCTGTTGCAAGAATTCATGTTCAAGTAATGCCAGTGTATCGTGATATATTATAACATTCTACTTTAAGCTTTTTGTGTCTAGAAAGCGAAACAGACTTTTTTTTATTTGCAAGTTACTGCTTATGACAGTAGCCGAATAAAACATTTGTTTGTATAACTCGTAATTGTTAGATTTTTTTTTTGTTTTTTTTTTTTTAAATCTTTGCAACTAGAACTGTAATGCTGCGAGTGCCAACAACATTCCAAAACTCCAGGCAGGGATGAGTGATGTAACATTTTCAGTGGTTTGGTCAGGGAGTTTCCTCCTACACGTCAAGGTTTAGTACTAGTGTTATTATAAGCCTCCAAACTGCCATCACCACCACTTTTACAACAGCCACTTCTGAGTTTACAGCCCTTCATACAACCAATTTCCTCTAACTGGTGTAACTTTAGTCCCAGTCCTCCAACTGGTGAAACCGATTGAGGCAATGGACCTGGCAGCAGCATGGCGATTCAAGGCAGGAACAGCACGAGTGTCTGCATCATCCTCGGGTCAGTGGCAGTGGCAGTGGCCAGACACACTGGGAAGTGCTTGGAGAGAGGCTCTTTGTTGCCGTGGACACAGGGAGCACCACCACACCTGGGAGCCCTTGGCAGAACTGGTCCTTCTCCGGCAAGCCGTTTCTCGACCCACAGCACCATCTAGAGGTCCCCTGAAAGAGCTCTGCTAGAGCTGCGTGACACAACACGTGTGACTTTGTGAACTGGGCACAGGACCGAAAATAAAAAGCTAGTGCTCGCCAGATAATTTTTAAAAAAGTGTTTATTCTTGTGCGTCTGAAAAACTGAGCTCATTTCAGAAGTACTCGTTATCAGTTGCTAAAAAGCAGGGGAATCTGGGCATCTACCCAAGCGGCTTTAGTCAAGGGGACATATGAAGGCCTGACAATAGCCTTGACCCTATTTATCGAGGGAGGTGTCCGATTTTAACATTTCAGGGCTCAATCAAGTGAGAGGACCATTTTTATATGTTCCGTTTAATCCAAAAGTGATCTTCTGAAAATGTGTTTGCACAATGCATTTTGCAGCCCAGTACAGGCCAATCACAAAGTCAGTACCTTCCTAAATATACTGATACAAAGAGGTCCTGCTCTGCACTTGCCAGGGCTGGTAGTGGGCAAGTTTCCGCAGTAAATCTTGTTGGGCAGACTGTGGCAGGATTTGGCCTCAGTCACCCAGGGTGGCTGCCATTTCTCAATAGACTCCGAAGCTCGACCCAATCTTTTCTCAGATTATGAAAAATAATCACCAGAATCCAAGCCAGGTAATACCACAGACCGCATTGACCATTTTTTTGAAAGGGGAAAAAACATTAAAATTCCCAAATAAATGACCACAGTCACCTGTGTACTACATGCATACATCCAACATTGTAACCATCAGGGGTAGGGCTGGGTTCAGTCACCCAACACGGGGGGTGTTTTGGCACTTGTACACAAAAACTTCAGAGACATAATTCCATCACAGTTAGCAGTGATGAGTTCAGAGAGAAAGCCGACTCCTTGAACTGGAGACCCCTGACGGCAGGAGAATGATAACTTCAGAGTCTGGAAAGATCAGAAAGATGCCAACGTGCTATTTACGGCGATGTCTACACTCTGCACCGGCTATGTACCAAGCACAGGGTCAATCTGACTTTTCAACATCTGTGCTTGTCAGCTTGTAGCGTCACATGATCACCCCACAAGAACGCCCGATAACGTTACGAACCAGGTCACACGCAGAAGCAGCATTGGCATTACGGTTTCCGCTCGTTTGCTTGGACTTCCTCGCTCGGCGACTCTGAACCGAGTCTGATTAACCTCCAAGTGGCTCTCGGCCCCTTCCTGCTTAAGCCCGCCGGCTGTTAACTTCCGTCGGGGACCGGGCCATTTCATTCAACAGCGTCAGATACCGAAAGACGATTGATTGGACAACGTGGCGGGACAGACACTGCAGTACTGCCGAACCTCTTCAGCATCACCTGACATTTTGCCCCGTGTCCCTGCCAGGAGGTACACCCGGATCCAGGGAAAATTTCTGAAATGAGCGTTGCAGCGTGGCACGTTTGCCAAGACGGCTTTCCATGTATGGTCATTCATTCCAAAAACATGCATCAGAGATTTCCATCACTGCCAAAGCCATCAGTGAGTATTTTGTTGGACCAGAGGAGAAATTAGCCCAAAGCTCTATAAAAACCCTTTTTTTTTTCATAGAGGATAAAGAACCCTAAAGGAAGAGAGGAAAACCCTTAAGAATCTAATCTACATTGCCCCTTGATTAAAGGAACAGAGCAACCCAACAAAAACTAGTCCAGAAATATTCTGGCCCCATCTGCTGTGATAAGATGTCCATTGTAATTTGGTAGATTTGAATCTGATTTCAGTTTAGAGGACTGCGAGTTACTAGCTTGTCAAGTAAGGGTCATTCACATGTGAACAGAATAAACCCCATGCATCAATATTTTATAAACAAAATAGTGTCATTCTAAATTCAAAATTAATTCTATTTAAAAAAAAATAAAAAATTAGTAACTGATGTTGGTTACAGCCTGCCAACAGGGGGCAGCCTTGGAAAACACTGAAGCTCCCCCACTCCCTGCCACATGCAACAGTGGCCCACTCAGCTGAATCAGATGCCAGTATCCTGAGCAGTTTTTGCAACTGCTTTCCTATAAAAGGAAAACTATTAGCACCAGCAGGGGAGACAATGAATTACAGTGTCAGGTGTTTGGGTTGATGGCTCAGCAATACAAGCCAAGATAACCAACAGGTATTTTTCGCCTCATAAATCAGACGTGGGGGTTTTGGGGGTCATGTAGCCTCCCCACCTGGTCTACACACTGCAACGTCCCAGAATCAGCCGCAAAAGATCTTTCCCCTTTCCCTGCATCCCCAGAACAGAGAACATTTCAAAATGTGCTCTCAATCAGACCGGCTGTCCAGACTTATTTACACCAAGATTGGTTATTCCGTGTTAATTCCACAACAACGCATACAAGATCAAAGCATACATTAGTCTGAAGTCTTGAAAGCGTCATAAATCATTCTCTTCAAGCGTACAGAAAAAATATAAAAGCATATTGACACTTCTGAGGGCCACAAATCACACTGTTAATAACATCAGCAATGGCACACAGGGAGTATTAGACATCAGTCTGCTCCCAATTAGCGCCAATAGGTCACAGGGGGTGCTGATTCAGACATTGTGTCTCAGGGGCCTCATAGCAAACCGGATGATTTAGAGGGTGGCCATATGGCCAGCAGAAACTCCTCAGGCGACATCACTCCGTATGTGTTCTGGGATACGCGTTTTTCGGCTCCAGTTCAAGCTCCTTTACCCGTCATCTGCCGTGTCATGTTTAATTGCTCTGTACAGTGCGTAGACGTGCAGGGCACTCCCAAATTTAGTGATTATTCTATGTCTGTTTGCACACACTGCAATGAGGAGGAAATTTTATTTTGTTGTTCCAAAAACGGGGGGCGGGGGGGGAGCCAGTCATTTTAGCGCTTGTTACTGAACATATGATATCATCAACAAATAAGACATGTCAATGACAAGAAGTGCGGATATGGCATTTGTTTTGTCTCGAAGAAAGAATGCTTGCTGACAAACTATGACAAGGCAAGCTAAATGGTTTAAAACCATTCAAACAAGGTGAAAAAAGATCTGTCATATTGCCTTGTCAACATGAATATTATGGAGGATATGCCAACTACTCAAGTGAATACAAGTAAAAGAAACAAAGCCCAATGTCAACTTCGGTGGATAATAAAAATAAACTAAATAAGGAGAGCTCCTCATGGAACAGTGCCAATGAAAACAAAGGATCTGGGGCACAAGAAGTTCAGCCATGCAGGCAGCAACGCAAGTGACCGGGAACGGCATGGGCACCCCGTGGGGAAGACAAGCGGATGTAATCTAGACCAGGGCAGTCCAGGACACCCAGTACTCTTATTGGCTGAAAGATCAAAATGGGCGGAGACACAACACGCTACAGCAACAAAAGAGGGAACTAGCAAGACCGAGTGGCCTCATCAGTGAAGGTGCTTGCCCGACCGCAGAGTCCTAGGAGCTGGAGATCACAAGTTTGAATCCAGCTCATGTCATCTGCATAAAATGCACAGCGTTTGCACATAATTGGCAGAGAACTCACGGCTCACTGCTTTTTTTAATCCACACCTCACATACCCAAAATCAGGGACATCCATGTTTGCCATTCAGACCACATTACTTCATTGGAAACTGAGGACCTCCTCAGGTTTCCTGCATTGGCCCAACATAGATTATGTCCAAAAAAATAAATAAATAAAATAAAATAAAAATAAATTTAATTAAAAGCAATATCCTGAGCAAAACAAAATGATCCTTTGGAAGTTTTGAATGAATTATGAATTATCTTCACAAGCCTCATTTAAAAGCAACAAAACTAATTCCATTTTGAGAAAACGATGAAAACTCGACTAGACTATACTATAGGGGGGTAAGGGTGGGGAGGCCACAGAAAACCATTAAACTCCCACAGACGCTAATTGAAAAATCATGTGGAAAGCAGGTTCCACCCACAACACCACCAGGCAAATCGATCCCACGACACCTTGTTGTTTACGTGGCGCTGGAGTAAAGTTTTGGGTCGTCCCAACTTCAGCAGTTCAGAGCTCATTGAATAGTGAGCTATTCACTATTAGTAGCTATATAAGGTAGCTTCGCTACATTAGACCCACACCTCCACATCAGAATGTTGCCTCCCTCCATGAATAAGACTGTCAATAACTGTTTGGATGGTGTAACTACCATCATGATTTTCTTAATTCCAACCCACCCACCTTCAAGCCATTGTCATTTAAAACACTGCAGGTGGCCCATATAGGAAGTTCAAAACCCACTGGGGTTAGAGGCACATCCCTTCAAAACAGCACTTCCCTAAACCTGCAGGTACAAGACAAGAGAAAACCACCAAAAAACTTTTACAGCATAAAAACATTAGGTTGAGTTTAGAACAACCAAGCATGGAGAACATTGGTTACCCTCCACTACAAACCAGACATCACCTCCAAAATGTGGGCCACACAAATCCTGTGATCACAGTTAAAGGACGTTGCCCAATACGTTCTTGAGATTGGACTTCGCAATATGTGCCGATTCCTAAAGATCAAAGTCAAAGAGGCTTACAGTTTTAAAGCTTTCCCAAGACTGGACGCACTGGAACTCCATACTTTAAACATACCCTCCTCCCTCCCTATTGTAGGGTCAATAATTAGTCATGCTAATAATAAAAAATACAATAAAAACACTCCACATTATGCTTTACCATACACCAAAGAACTTGCATTAGGATTAATGGATTTCATAAACATGCATTTAGCAAAGCCCATTATTCCCAGGAAGCCCACTATGTTAACAAAATGGCTGCAACTGAACACATAACATTATTGTCCTATTAGAGTCCTATAGTCAAAATTCTGCTCACTGTGAACTAGGTCACAGCGCAGCGTAGCTGGTAACCTACACACTCAAATACAACCCCCCATGAGAAATGACGTCGTCTGGAAAAACGGGATATTCCAATGTATGGAATCGATTACGTGATTCTCGTAGTGTTTCTGTTACTTGGAACGATCTTTTTTATTATACAGAACATTGCCTTAATGACAGGTGTGCCTTGTGTAAATTTAGTATAAATCTAAAGTGGAACTAGACAACAAATGCTGGCCTGAAGGATTCTGAACATGCCTAAAACGACAGCCAGAGGTCTGCAGGTTGAAAACCAGGCTCATAGTCATAAACCAGGAACGGCAGCAAAGAACCCTTTGCGACTCTAGGCTTAGCGGAGGATGCAATACATGTGTAGAGTACAGGGGAACAGCACACTTAGTCCCCCTTCAGCCCTAGATCAGGGAGTTGTCATAGAAGCTTAAGTGAGGGAAAGCCAACATCACCCCACAGACACACAGGGGCTCCAGGCCTTTCATAGATCCAGTCCGCACTGTGGGAAGAAGCCAGTGTTACAAGCTTTCAAAAAGACCTTTATATTTTTTTTTTTTATTATGTGACCCAAATTTTTTTTTTGTAACGCCACAGTTTCCTGCAGGCTTTCAGAATGGGAGGCACAGTGCCAGCTGTTCACTGCACGCCTTCCACATCTGCAGGCCGGCTGCCTGCCAAAGGCCGCATCTACCATTCCTGCACTTCCATGTATGTTCATGAGGTACAAAATGGATTGGAGAGGTTCTGCTTCTTTTTAAATGTTATTTCACTCATTGCCACACACACACACACACACACACACACACACACACACACACACACACACACACACACTTTGAAGGTGATCGTTTCAGCTAATCTTTCTAATCAGAGTGTAACATTACTTTGCATTTATATGGATTTGCAGTCAAAACATTTGTCAGTGGCAGGGGGTGGGGAGAATGCTCTGACAGCTGTGAGATGCAGGAAGGTGTCAAGACCTCCCCATTGAGTAGAGGGAAGAAAACCTGACAATGGGAGATGTCAGAAAGACTTGGCATTCACAGAGGCTACTTTAATTTTTAAACACCACATTAGGTTATCATAAAGCGCTAGCTCTGAGTTGGCAACCTATCCATTGTCAGTTACTTTTATAAAGGCCTCATTTACACAGGAGAAAAGGGCTGGAACCATGTGGTTTCCCCTTGGGGCCTCGTTGTGTTTTGTACGTTTTGTTGTATGCCGACCCTGAACGCCCCGTCCCATATGTACAAGACCTTGATGCGACCATGATGGCCGTTCCCTTTGTCCAGATGCCTGACAAAGACACCAAGTGCTGTAACAGGCAGACGACGCAACTCATGTAGCATGTCGTCACACACAAAGTGGGATCAAAAGTTTCTTTTTAAATCGCAAGAGGAATACGTCGCAATCAGGTAAAGGCTTTATTTTTCCATAACACGCCAGGGACACGTCACACAAGGCTCCTTCCCTGTGGCTTCAAACACTATAAACGCAACGGTAGACATTGCAGCCGTCATTAAACCAGGAGGGCACTGAGATCAAAAGAACAGATGACAAGTGTAGCCAATTACATAACGATAAACATCGACAGCAGCAGGGCCCATTAAGAACAGGAAAACTGCATCAAAAAACCTGCTGTAGCAGCACTAGACTTAATTAACAAGAATAATACAACTCAGGAAAAAGGGGAATACGTCCCAAGACTTCACAATGAGGGTATATCAGCCATCAAAATATTCGGGAATGCCAAAACATGCAATTAATACAAACGCGCTACAAATGTACCTAGAAATTTATTTAGGCAGAATCTCTAGTAGCAGCCTCCAGATGACCTAATACTTGGACTTGCGATTATGCCTGTACCCAGCGACAAAATACTTGTTCAAGCATCATTTAAGCAGGAGTTTGAATGGTAAAAATGGGTTAACTAGATGCTCAAAAGCACAACGTTTTGGCTGTGGAGCTTCCATGTGTGAAGGAGAGAGGGAGACCTGGGATATAAGCAAACAAGCAGATATTAGCATTACTATCAGATATCATGTCTGCATAAGCCACAGGACAATCCAACCAGAAGGCCCACATCGCAACACTGAGAATCCCTCATACAGCCGTTCAAGCACAACTATTCAACACAGATGACAGCTTTAAGGCTCCTGGAATGGCACCTTTAACAGTGATGCAAGATGGGTAAAAAGCTGTGTTCGGAACCACCCACCAGATGACAGCTACTCGTCTCATCAGCCCAGCCAGAACAACTGGGTCTATGGTGGAACAAGTACGGCCAACATACGAAAAGCCCCGAGCACACCTGCTGCGGCGGTCGAGTAAGGGTCTCTGGTTACTGCAGAGTGACGACAATGACGGCCAGCCATTCCGCAGTAATGAGCACATTGCGAAGAAGGGAGTAAAGAGTAACACTTGCCCAGACTCTAACAGACATGGTGTTCCTCAGATCTCCGGCAGAAAATAGCAACCATTGCCACAAATTTTAAACTCTAAACTGCTCGAGGACATTTCGAGCTTACTGCACTCAACATGAAATCATGCGTTTGGATTGAATAAACAATCTTGAAAGTGGCCTGGAATAAAAACAAAACACACATTTAGGAGGACTTTGTTAATTTAAATCCAAATGTTGTAACATTCATTCATTTTCAAAAACAGCCTTTTCTGGTGACGTGCAGTTCTTAAAGCTGTGCCAACATCCTGTAAATACCAAGATGTAAATTCATACTTTTGCCTTAATATGCAACATTGTGTGTTGAATAAATAGTTACCTACAGTTCACAGCAATTCTCAAACTGTACATTAATTTTCCATCTTCGGAAATGGTACAAAGATGCAGCTGATAACATTCCTAAAAAGTGTCAATCACCCGAATGCAGCTATAGAGACGGATGGTGGAAACCAGAACATTTTGAGCCCCCCTGATACAGCAGGCCGGGCGACTAACACACAGCTCACTTTTCAAACATGCATTAGAGCCTGAGATGCAAATGCCATTCATACATCAACATCAGCAGCATCAGAGACAATTTCCCCCCATAAGCATTTCATGAAAGCTTTTCAATGTTCCATAGCCGACTGCAAGCGTAACATACATCACCAGAACCAACACACCTATCGGGCCAGCTGCCCTCAAGCTCAGGCTACACTCACCCAAGGTTTTCAACTGTCCTCATAAGACCAAAAGCACAGAATACATCAAATCTCTCTGACAGAGTAGAAAAAGGTTCTGGCTACATGCCTGCAAGGTGTTTTAGGGAGGGTTATACACAAGAGTTCTATTAAAAGCACAGTTTGCACCCACTCACCCATTCAGGACCCACAGTGCCTCCCATGATGAAAACCAAACAGCCCTAAATCTAGCAGCTTAAATACACAAAAACTCCTGAATTCAAGATCCCTCCCACAGGAACATTGCCATGCTGCACCCATTCTTTGTATTTGCTGGGAAGTATAACAGCCTTTATACTGTACTGCACATTGATCATAATATGGTGGGAAAAAATGGTTTTACCAATACGTATACAGAGGTTGTGTGTTTGTAAAAATTTTTAAAGCTCATCTCGCCTGCTGAGACGTATCAATTCGGGATGACAAAAACCGACGAGTAATTTTTTGCTATACCTTACGCGAGTGTTTTAATGACACACTGTGCGCTGCATTTAGAGGCCTTTATCATTATCGCTTCAGCATTTTACACCTGTTAAGACGCTGCATTTAAGAAAGTGTAAATGGATCCCTTTAAAGGCTAGGACAAATCTAGATCCAATCGCCAGATCTGCTTTTGTTACCCACACGCGCCTTGTCCTCGATGCTCACGGATTAAATGACAGGTATTGGTAACTTTATCCATCAGACACAGTGATCCTAGTCAGGGAATAGTTAACTTATGCTCGGAGGGCAACATTATCGTATTTCACAAACTTCAAAACAAATAGGGGAAGAAAAAAAAATACTTACGAAAAACGCTGCACGGATTAGGCAACTTTTACTCAGCCAAATAGCGACAATAATACGTTAAACTGAGTCTTTAGAAAAGCGTTAAACGGTTTCAGTAAAATAGAAACGGGAATCGTTTACTTAAACTTCATGCAGTTAAAACATAAAAAATAAAATAAAGAAACTAATGAAAAAAACTAGCGAACTCGACTCAACTGACTTTTCTTTACATTACTCAATTCCCAAGAACATACAGCTGTAAAGCCTAAAGACAAATAGAAATTTAATCGAGACTAAACGATACCGTGAAACCACAAAGTAATCAAGATTCACGAAGTTACTCATCTCCCTCGCGCGCGCGCTCGCTCACATGGGCGTAACTTTGAAAAGACAGATTATGAAGTGCGCTTAATTAATCAGCTGTCTTGCAGCTGGTACTAAGGTATAAGCATTAGCCAACTTTAAAACTAAGATAGAAATCCATTTCTAAATTACGATAATGTCAAAAATAAGTGCAATAAAAATGTATGCAAATCAGAATACGTACAACAACTCACCTCTCAAACAACTTTAGTTCATTAATATAACGTCAAACTCTCCAATTATGAGTTTCGGGGGAAAATGATGAGATGGCTCCAGATCCTAAGAATGTCTAAAAAAAAAACGTTATTGACAAAAAAAAAAAAAAAAAACTTAGGACAGTATTTTGTTCGACTGAAGTGCATTAAATTGGGCTTTTTCCATGAATTTGACATGCATTTCGCCGTTATTTGATATACTCTTCCTGTTTCTGTCTTTTCGGCTCCTTAGCAGTGGCACATTGTAGTCGTATATTTCCTCACAAGCAATTCGGTAATAACGATTTCAAACGTTTACCGCAAAAGCCGATAGTTTTCTCAAAGCGCACCGCCGCCTGTCATTCACTCATGCCATCTCAAAGTTTTCTACGGTTCCTATAAACTGTAGCTTCCGGACGACGTGAGCCAACTCTTAAAGGGGCACATCGTTAGGGCAACGGGGAACAGTTCAGGCGCCACCGTCAGGTCTACTTTGTTATGGGGCGTGCTCTATAAATCTGAAGTTAATTTGTATGAAAGATATTAAACAGATGTGTTTTCTTGCAGTTGAAAAGTCCATCGCCCAAATTACGACGTCAGTTAATATTGAAGATGGCCAATTGTATAGTCAAGCAAATTCAGTGGCATTAAGCACATTTGGCCTCATTCTTCCGACATCATATTTGTATTTAAACATGCTTTTTTGAAAATGAAAACGTTTTTAATAATTATGATAAATTATATACTTATAAATAACAGGGGGCATTGTTTCATCTTGGCAGAGGTAAACAGAGTGGGGCCTGTTACCAGGGGCAACATGGTGGTTGAAAACAAATAAGGCCCTTCTCCTGTCACCAGGAACATGTCTGTTTGAACTGAAGCCTGAGAACACCCATGAGAGGGACAGAATAAAAGCAGGACATGACTGCGTTCAAATGGATTTTTATTTCCCCCTATCTGACTCACTGCTCCCCATGTATTAATAATCTGGACACATTGCTCAGTAAGGTATTCATTTATCTCAATGACAGCAGTTACTCATAAAATAAAATCTGCAGAAGAAAACACTTCTCCCACCGCATCAAAATAGGCATTAAATTAAAATATGTTTTGCTAAAATTCTTAAATAATTTGCAATATACATATGCATGCGTATCTCTGCAGATCGCATGCTGTTAGGACCTCCTTATATTAATAATATCAAAGATCTCAGATGAAGAGCCTTTGTTGGATCTATCAATTACCTGGCAGTATGTCATGCCAGCAGTTCTAAAAGAAAAGCTGTTGTTTCAGATTTCACTCCCTCTCGCCTCGTTCTGGTTGGTTTATACGCCGTCTCATAAGACCACGAAACAGTCAACACCAATCAGCTATAATGTCCATTTAGTATGTCTTGTGTTTTATAACACGGCCTTAATATAGCTGTCTTCACATAGACCATCGCAACCATTAGTATTTTGGTGGAAACTGTTAAGCATTGGTCAAAAGCTTCATCTCAGTGTTGGGGGGCATGTTGCTGCTGGGTAAACTGTCAATCACTCCCTGCCTACTTATCGTCCTCAAAACTGGGGTTCTGTCAATTAATTTGCAAATGTTTGTTTTCATGCAATCAAGATTTTTAATTTTCAATCTGCATGCTGAAAGCACACCCTTACCCACCAAATGACTTTGTACGACTCAAAGTTTGTTATTATTGTTTTGCCAGTCAGATGGCAAACGTTAAATGCGTCAACGCAAAACTAAAACAATGCTGGAGACTGATCAGGACATGTAGCCTGCTAAATGTGGCCTTCAACATTGTTTCATGCATATGACGCAAAAAAATGTTTAGTAATGAAATGACAGTGCTTTATTGCACTGGGTAAAATAAAAGACATTTGGTGTTCATGTAGAATTATTATTTCATCATATCATCATTATTGTTATACTTGAGTCATTATTTCACTGTGAATCTTTGTGAGTTTCCTGACGGATAAGAATCTGTCTGACAACAGATCGCTTTAGCAGATTGCCTGAGACCAGTATCCTCAAGCCTTTACTTTACTCTCAGACAAAACGTGTCGCAATTCACATGCCAATCTGCACGTTTTTTATCTGTTGATCTCTTTGAAATGTGTGAGATCATTTGGACTGTAGTTTATTTTTATGCCCTGTCTTAGTAGTATTCACGGTTTGTTTTTAACAACATTCCTTTAAGTTTTTAAGTTCTTTTGCAGCTGATGGTCTGCCAGCGCAATCACAAACTGAAGACAGGACATGACTGGAAAAAGGATGTGACAAAAATAGATAGATCACTCAGACTCTTTAATCCAATGCATTAAATCCAATCCTTAATCCTGTGTTTCATCATAAAACACCCAACTTATCGTAAATTCTGCGTGAAACAATCGGTACTCGTCATTATTTTTAATAGGGTGTTTGTTCAGACACAGCCACGTAGGAGTGATTTGAGCCGGTCATTAGCATTGAGTGGGCATCCCAGGCATGGTACAGCATTTCTCTGTAGGAAAACTTAAGTCAGTGTCAGCAGGGCTTCGCAACACCTTGCCTCAATTGGTTGGATTCAAAGTTATTTTACCTGTTGTTTACAGGTGTAAATCAGAAACTAAGGGAGAGGTATCACAAAAATGTGTAGACACTGCAACACTTTGAAACATCAGGCTTTGAAATATTGTCTGCCTTTTTGAGGACATCTCAAAGTTTAAATGGTTTTGGTAACATTATATTTTGCAAAACACAGACCCACTGATTGGCAGATGGTATGAGGTATGAAACTAAGGATTAAGGTATGAGGTAATTATGACATGGATGAGTAGAATTTAAAAAAACAATGGCAACTGAGAATGATTTAATAGGGCTGCGCCAATACACTGATATTAAGCATGCATTTGTACGTGGAAGAAATACAAATGAAAATTGTAGCCCTATCAAGAACTTGAAATAAGAAAAAAAATTCACACCAACCAGCATTTTTTGTTAATTACACAGCCTTAAAATAGTTAAATTAGATGTTGTTTTGAACCAGAAGGGTACTGTAATGGGTATAATTTGTAGCAACAACAGCTGTGATTACAGAGTAATTAAATGTGAACTTTATCCTAGTGTTCAATTTGTAGCCAACTATTTGAATTTAAGAATCGCTGTTGAAAATTAATTTTTACTTTCAAGAATTTTGTGCGTGACATGGACTTTAAAAACCTCAACAATTACACACAAGGATCAACATTCAATTGTATGTTTCTTTTGAACAGGGTATCTACTATTTCCAGTTGAAACAAAGTCACAGGTAACACATTTTTCAGGATATTTGTCAAATGAAATAATCTGTGTTGTGTCACAGACAGTATTGGGAATAACAAATATGCCCTTGTCAACGTTGAACAAGTTGTGGAAGCACAGCAAGGGAAGATCATTTGAACTCTTTCTGTGCGGAGCCACACTCATGCCGTGAATAGTTGCAGAGGACAGTCATTAGTCATCTCAGGGCTTCAGACCATACATGGCCCTGATTCACGTGTGCTTCACTGCTCCCCATCCGCCGGCTGTCCCTGGGAGATGCATAGAAGTAGAACCTGGTCGGCACGTTGGGGGTATTGAGTGGTCGGCGGTGTGTGGGATCTACCAGTTCTTCGAGTCTGCTCGTAATAACGCGGTGGAGAAGAGGTGCAGTGAGCGAGCATATGATCGGTCACCTCTTTGAGGTTGGCCAGTTTACACAACGCTCGCCGTGTCAAACAGCAGGGCATTTCAAAGGCAGGGGAACAACAAAAGGTTCTCAAGCAAGCAATGTTCTTTGTTATACATGAAGCTTATAAATCATACAGGAAATGGCTTCCTATTGTGCCATCATGGTGGTTTTGGATGGATTCATTGCCTGTGTTTGGTTTATATAAAGGAAAATCATTATGGCCTTTATTTAAAATTTGAGGTATAGGCTACAAACATATATTTCATATATTTGTGGAGCTTGTATACCAGTTGTTTTGGTTTAGTTCAGAAGAAATGAATGTGGAACAGAAAAACTGGAAAAACAGAAACTGTAACCATTACATGGTAATTTTCCATTCAGATAGGTATTTAGACCAGCTGCTGAAACATTCCCTAAAGGTTTTCAGCCGATTTTTAATGATAAGCTTTAGCCAAAAAATGTTCACAGCTGTTGACCTATGCAGTGAAAACCTATTCTCTGACTAAGGAAAAAATATGAAGATGAAAATAATCTCAGAAGTGTATTAAACAGCCTATAACAGCCTTTGGAAAAGCAAAACTCCACAAAGACAGTGGCCTGAGCCAAATTTGAACCCTGGCCCAGGCATAGTGAGTCACTAACTACTGAGCCACCGTGCCACCTATGACCAATTATTCTCAGGAGGAAAAGTTACTGACAGACAGTGATGTTAGGAGCCGGACCCAGGAAGGAGGCTCTGTAATTAAGCAGGAAGGAAATGGAACTTTGAAAGAGAATGAGGTAAAGAGGGAAGGGTTTTATCACCAAGATGTGGGCACCGAATCTCATAATTTCATCTGTGTTTGGTCCAATGCTCGGTAGCTAGACGGTGGTCCAGAAGTGGGTAGCCTTGATTCTATGTTGGACGCAACGTCAAAACATTCTGAAAGATCATTCTGAAAGAGTCTGTTCTACATCTGAGTGCTGGTCAAGGCACCGGTATTCTGACGCTGTTCAGAGTCATGTCTGTAGAAACATTTTTTAAAATCTTTTCTTCAGCCTGTAACGTCAGACAGGGAATTTGATTAAAGTGTACCGATGAATATTAAATCAGCAAGCTGAGAGGACGCACTTTACTTTTGGTGGAGAGAAGTATGACAAGAGAGATAAAAACGGCATATTTTTAAACTACAGAGGACAGCTATTTGTGCACAACATAGTAAAATGGAGAAGATCCAGAAATGTGTGATAGAACAAGAACAATGGGTTTAATTTGTAATACCTATCAATATTACAGATTTGTATTTGTTTGATTTGTAATTCCTATCAGTATTCATTACCGGGGTTAGAAAATTCCAACACTACTTATAAAGTGACTTATTTGGAAGAGATACATCTCCAGTTTGGATTGTGGAAAGCGACCCCTGTAGCCTCTGTGTAAACTGAAAAGCCCAGTAAGAGAATTTTAGCGGCTTTTAGTAAAAGATGGTGATGTGGTTATGAAGCATTGCTGTCAGTTTTTATTCGATTTCATTAGATCCGATAATACAGTTGAACCATTGTGATGATGATATTTTGCCTCAGTGTTTCCAGTTTACGAGAAGAATCTTTTGGGCAACATGCAGAGGTTTTTTGTTGGACCAAGGACAGGTAGTACAGTGGGGAGTTAGTGTGCTGAAAACAAACAATCAGGCTTGACAGACTTTAACCTCATATCGCTGTATTCAAGGGAATCAAGATGAATTCACATCTCAACACAATGGTCTCATAAAATGGTATCAGAAAAGCTTTGGGTTTCTTCCAGTTTTCCCCATTTTCTTCCAAAAAGAAGAGAAGGAGGACAAAACATTGGATGATTTTCCTCTGGAGTGGTTCAGTCGGTAAGAGCTTCCATTTCCAACTTCCCTTTCTTCCAATTCTTCTCCATGAAAAAAAATTTCAGAAGAAAATGCCAACACCCTCTAATTCGTAGGCCACAGTATATCATCTTAGACATTACAGTAAAACTTTGGAAAAAACCTTCCTTGTTAGCGATGTGGCCAGCAGCCCGTCGGTGGGGCTGTGCGGGAGGACAGTGGCGCCGTGGCAACTTATTGGGGAATGCAGTTAGACTTGAGTGATGGCTGACGTCAGGATGGACCAGTGCTAACCTCCTGCCACTTTTTTTTCCAAATGGAGAAATCGTTACTTTAACCGAAAACATGATGCTAACAGATGGATACGTTAAATAGTTTACTACATTGCACACAATCTAGCAACAGAGTCTGGAAAAATAATTACAGTTGAAAGACCCAAGAGCGTTACAGTTAAAAGACCCCTGATTATTACAGTTGAAAGATCCTTGACTTGCAATTTCCAAATAAACAGTAATTCAGGTGAGAGAGGCTGCCCAAAAAGAGGCTGCTATTTTGTCTATATAAGATTTTGAATCTTATATTTTAATAAATGTGTAGCACTTTTGTCACTTAACTGAATGTCACTAATTATGGTAATGTGACACCTTTCTGAAATTGCATGCTTTCTATGGAGTGACATTTGCCTGAATCAAAAGAATATGCCTTAGATGATCAAACAGTGAGAGGGCCAAAGTCTAAATGCAATCTGCAGACAATTTAATGTGAAGTATTAAACAGTCAGTATTAATCTTATTTTATACTGGCAACTGTTCAAACAATGTCATCATGTAAATTACATTTAATAAGACTCAGAGAGGAGGAATAAGAAATCATCGGTTAAATGCTCCATGTATAAATTAATTTTCTAGAGCAAAAAAGCTCTGAATAATTTCTGTTGCTGACGGAATACAGCACAAGAACGGTTTTATTTTCTGTACCCACCTATCCAACTCTATATCACAAGAGGCCAGAGCTTAAGCCAGCTGACCCAGAACATGAGGCAGAGTACACCCAGGACAGGACACAAGTCCATCTAAGGGCAAGAGATATACATACTGTCACAAATAACTTGTAAATCTTTGGTCTGTGGGAGGAAACCTGATCAAACACACAAACAACTTGCAAATTCCACACTGACCATGGCCCAATGCAGAATCAAACCAAGGACCCTGGAATTGGGAGGAACCAGGAATAACTTCTGAACCACCGTACCACCCAAAAACATTATAATTATCATCATATTTGACAGCTCATTTAAGACACATAATTTCAGTTTCTAGAGCTGCAGTTACAGTACAAAGAGACTTTCATACAACAGAACAGTTCAGGCAAAAAAACTTTAAAGTCTACACTTTACATAATAATTTGAACTAGGTTATAATAAACACGAAACAGATTCCTTAAAGCTTTCTGAGCCACATAAAACTTTATGTGTTATCGTTCAGTTTTTTTTTTCCAAAGCAAATTCTAGTTAAGAAAATAATTTATTGTACATTTAGCAGGTGTGACTGGGGAGTAAGGTAAATTAAAAGAAGATTTACAAATTTGAACAAAATCCTTCAAACCATTCTTCAGACAGGGTAAAAACAATCTCTTGTCTGTTCCCAAGAAACTTAGCTGTGAAGATTTGAACTCAGAAAGAGCACTGAGGGGTCTTAACAGCATGCAATAGTAACAGCAGACAACTGCTGTTGAACTGACAATGAGAAATTAGGGACTCCCCATAACTCCTGTAAAATTAATTTTTCATTTGAAAATGTATTTTCTGTTGAGTACGTTAGTACAACCTAGGCTTGTGACAACACTAAGTTTGGCAATGCTCACACTAGACCTGTATTAAACTCCACTCCCCTCCGATCATTGTGTCTGTTATTTTAATTTTGAATCTCGCTTAATAGTTTACTTGGAATTATTATTTGGATAATAAATCATTTTAGCGTGTGTTTATGTCTAAATCAGAGGCTAACTGAAAGGGAGCACAAAGACCAGCAGAATCTGTGGCTAGCCAGAAGGGAAGTTTGAGACATCTGCATTACACCTTCAACAACAAACAGAAATCTGCCTTTCACTAGTGGCACATTTTTAACGCACCCTAATTCAACCCCCCTGGCTACCAGGTTTCCATTCGCCCACGCATCTCTGCCTGCCTCCAGGATGTATCCACGTGGATGTCTGATGACCACCTCAAACTCAACATGGCCAAAACGGATCTTCTGTACTTCCCACCCAAGCACACTCCTTTCCAAGATGTTTGCATTGCAGTGGAAGGCACCACAGTCTCATCAAGCCACACAGTCAAGAATCTGGGATTCACCCTGGACCATGGCCCGTCCTTCAAGGACCACATCGCTTCAGTGACTCGATCCTGCAGATTCATCCTTAGTAACATCTGGAGGATCCACCCTTTCCTCAATGAAACAATCCGCACAGCTCCTGTTTCAGGCACTGGTGATATCATGCCTGAACTACTGCAATTCACTACTGGCTGGCCTGCCAGCTTCCTCGACCAAACCTCTCCAGCTAATTCAGAACGCTGCGCTCAGGTGGTCTTCAACCAAAGGAAGTTCAGTCATGCCACCCCCCTTCTCATCAAACTCCACTGGCTCCCTGTTGCTGCTCGGATCAACCACAAGATCCTCCCCCTCACTCACCAAGCTACCACCGGATCAGCTCCTGGCTACCTCTGCACACTAATCTCAGCATACTTCCCCACCAGACCCTTGTGATCCTCCACTGCTGGGCGCATAGTGGTCCCTCTCTTATGGATGCGAACATCGTCCTGCCGACTCTTTTCAGCACTTACACCGAAATGGTGGAACGCCCTTCCTGAGGACATCAGATGATCTGAGGTCTACAATGTCTTCCAGATGAAACTGAAAATGTACCTCTTCAACCAATACCACAGTCCTGAAATATTGGGAATATTTAGTTTATTGGTATTGTCAAGAAAGCTGCACTGAAAAATATGAAATATTGAAGTTTTTATTTCTGTCTATTCAATAAACATTATTTGTCTCATCAACATGTTGAGTACATTTGATGAAAGAAAAACATGGCTACGTGTATTCAGTATAGGCCATCTTTTTGTCATCAAAAATTTCAGAAATAGCTAGTATGATTTGCAGATTTGATGTCTTAAGTGAACCTTTCGTTTGCTCATTACTTATGAACTTCACAGATGGGAGTATTTTTACAATGGACTTGAGGCCTCAAGCAGGCTGTGCTAAATCAGTACTGATATGGGAATCAAAGTTGGATTCTACCCAGCGATCTGCACAAAAACAAACATTGTTTTCCCCTATCCTTAGATTGATACCATATGGCTCTTTCTAGCCAGCATTAAAAAAATCCCAGTTTGTTAATAGCTTCCCATTATGTTTTAAAAGGGTTGAAATATATTTGCGTAGCATGTCTTTTTTTTGGTCAGCCCCGAGGAGAACAACAACAACATGCCAAATTGCTTTTTCAGCACAAAAGAGTGATGTCATCAATAGCTGTTAAAAGGCCACTCCGTCGGGCTCTTGACCTTGGCTTTGAAGCCCTGGAACATTCCCGCCGAGGAACGGGTCCACATCGCAAGAGCAGCAGCAGCTGTTTTCTGAGGTCGTCTCGCCACAGAGTGGAAACACGTTACACCGCAGTTATTTGCTCTGGGAAAGAATACATTTTAGGTAATGTGATAACAGCTGCTCTGTGCTGGCACACAGTTTAAAGTATGGTGCATTATATTTCACCAGTGGCACTTGTGAAATTTCTGGACAAGATATAAAATGCAGTTTCAACTTTTTGGTTTTCGTTTGTTTATGCTGCTATTGCATTCAACTTTGGGGAATACCAAGGATCATATTTATCAAGAGCCTTGAAGCAGATTAGTTGCAAAATGCCATTAATCATGTGAGTATCAGAAATTTAATCATATAAAACAGGACAGCCACAAACCAAACAAAAAAACGAAACACTCTTTATTTTCATGCAAGTCGCTACAATTAAAAATTTGTTTAGCAATTAACAAGACTGTAGCACTGTCAAAAAACCACCTGGGGTAGAGCAAAGAACAAAGAAAGAGATATCTACAACT
>JAOYSI010027618.1:7017-17555 GCA_025775065.1 Hiodon alosoides
CACCCCCCCCCCCCCCCCCCCCCCCCCCCCCCCCCCCCCCCCCCCCCCCCCCCCCCCCCCCCCCACACAAAATGGTCCTTTAAAATGATTAGCATTAAGCATCACTTTACAGTATATACTATAATAGGGATTAAATGAATGTATTCTGATTCAAACTATTTCAGCATGCGCAGCCAGAGGAAGTGTATGTTTGAATGTTAACTATTGGGGAAAAGCCGCCTGTGTGGTCTTAAGACTTGAACGAAGACCTGAGAGGTCAGCCTACCATGAGTCACAACAACTGGCATTCTGCAGAGGAAAGACGCTGTTGCCTCGACCACCCCATCAGTAAGTCTATTGAACCAAACAAATTCATCCTGCAGGCCTACAGTACGCCGGATCATCAGGTTCCGTCTACACAGATCACTTGATCCGCACTGGTGAAATACACAGATTTCTGTGACCTGCTACTGGAATTTCAAAATTCCGCCCCTCGAAATTACTGATAAAATGATTCTCCCAAAAAATAAGTGTTGCATAGCCTTTGTCAGTACTTGAACTTTACATTTTACATTAAGGAAAGCAGCAGCACACCCAATAGTAATTTATCAACAGAACATGAGATAAACTCAACAACCCTCCTGTCAAGAAGGAGAAGTCTGAGACACAGAGGCTGTATAGCTAAGCTCATCTTTCAAAAAGTTATACGGGGGACACATGCTCACCACCTCAACCACTCAGTTGCAGACTTTATTCCACACTGTAATCTTCCCTTTTCAGTCTTATGTGAATCGCCGTGCTTATAGCACAAATTTTGCAACTAGTGTCTTTACCAGCCTTTTTCATTCCGTTGATTGCAGTAGTATTTAAATACATAACTGCTTCATTTTTGCTAGAAAATGATTTTTGTTCACCTTCTTTTCAGAACCTATAAATTGCACATGATCTCAAAGCACCGCTCCCCAATACATCTATCGAGCTTGCTCGAGTGAATTACAGTAATTGCCTTAAGGATTCTTTGAACAATACGATGACAGATAGCAGATGTTCACGATTCCCTGTTAACAATTTCAACTTTTATGTTACTTTAAAGTCTAAAAAACATGGGGAAAGAAAACCAGGAGAGTAAATTAAAATGACGTACGCATTCTGCACTGCAAAATTATCCTGAAAAACAATCATTTCCTCTGCAAACAGGCAACGATACCCAGTAAGTAATTCAACATTATTGCGTAAGCAAAAGACACATCATACGGTGGCCAAATGCACCAGCACGAATTCTCAAAGAAAGGCAGGGAATGCTGCAAAGCGTGGCATGAATACGTGGTAAAGATGGTAGCAAACTAAAGCTAGCATGCTGGAAATAGAAAAAGGCTCACAATGTCTTAAAAAGAATGAACATCATGGCTACTTTCTGCAAATCTATGTACTGTCAAACATGCAGATTTATCCGGACATTTGGTTTAATGGGTAATTTTGGGTAATTACATAGTTTTTTTGCAAATTCTACAAATGGTTTAAAATTGGGAGATTTTGTTATAATCTTTCAGCGTCTGTAACATACGCTAATGGATAAGCATTGCTTTGTATATGTACAATTATTAAAACAGATAAACAGATGTTAACTTCTGTCCGACTCTTTGGTTTAAATATCACCTGTAACGTCTGGGTCCTTTCCATCATAGATATGGAATTTTTTTTTAAATTTTGCTATTAAATTGGTACCTTATATCGTATATGGTAAGCTGAGTGAACTTTAACAGAGAGGTGCTTTCCCCCAACAGTTCACGCCATTTTCTGCATGGGCCACCATAAATACCGTCCATTGGCTACAGTTAGGCAGCATCCAACTCAGATATCTGCTGCTCTAAGACCCGGTTATTTTACAGATGAGAAATGTGTCCTATGGGAGCATTTGATGGAGTTGGTTTTTCTTGTCAAAGATGAAATACTGTGCTGAGATTCCTTCAGTCAGGCTCCACTTCACCTGAGTCCAGAGCATCAGGACAACGCTTTGAAAAATGATACCTGGAATATTCAGGGACTTGCAATGTTCTTCTGCAAAAGTAAATTAGGGGGCTCTGGAAATGCATAAATTGTCTTACAACTTCAACTTTTCTAATTTAGTTAAAAAATAAATATATAAAATGCACAAGTGTGTTGAAACAAACACTTTTTTTCCAATATTGTATACTGTGAGTTTGTAAGAGAGGAATAATATGAACCAAAATTGATGAAATGGCCTTCATCCTGTCATAATTTAGCAAAAAAAACTGAAGTTGTTTCAGTTCATCTCTTTTTCTCATTATAGTCAGAAACAATGGAAAAGGAATCTCTGCAACAGTCAGCCCAGACACTGCTGCTCAGGTCAGCTCAGGCAGCTTTGTGGAGATCAAGGCCAAGTGATCAGTGTCACCACCAGGCCAGAAGGGAGAGGGCATGTTACGGCACTGTAGACAAACATCAGAACAGCAGAAGGACACGGCTCCTTGTTAGTTGTGTAGGGAAACCACTCTCACAACCATGGGAGATAAAGGGAGGAACACGGTCTGCTCGTTAAGGTCTGCTCTGGAGCCAGCCGAGGACGTGTCAGTTACAGGGTGGAATCCTCCTAGGTAGCGCCACTGATATTCACCGGCATGTGGTCCCATTGTGGCAAATCTCACACTGCAGGAGATTACCCTTCACATCCTCCTTGGGCGCCTGCGAAAAGCTGCACGAAAGTGTGCAGAGGCAAGCAAGATGGGATGGCCTCAGTTCTTCATGGGATTTAGATTTGAAGTTAATGGCGTATATATAGATATATATATATAGATATAAAAATATAATAATTAAAGTAATTTAAAATGCAATTAGTTGGTTTCCAAAAGTTTTTTCCGAAGTCTAGATAGATAAAATGTATTTTTCACATTTTAAATTTAGTTTTACTTACCAGGGATGCTCCAATAAAGCCTGCCTGTGGTCTGATTGTTGGAGATACAGTAAATATGCTAATATCCTAATAATTACCCATTATGTAGAGGTTCCAGCTATAAATTATTAAAATACCCTTATATAATAGTAAGGAAAACAAATTTAACTGTGATTACACGGCACTAAAATCAGTTTACTTCTCTCATAGAATGATCTGAATTCTGACATCCAAACAGCAAATATATTTTCATCAGAGCAAACATGGCCGGATTAATTTCATGAAGCTTGTCAGCCGCATAAGAAACACAAGATTGTTCAATTTAATCAAGGGGTGCATCCTTTTCATTTGTCGCCGCTGCAATATCTAATATCCTGAAACAAACGTCTGACAAATTGAATCATTCCCAAGACAAGATTTGGTTCACTATTTAATGGGACTTCTTCCAACACGGCAAAAAGCAGAGCCCCCATATACCCTTTTCCCGTCATTGTTGTTGCCTTTGTGTACTCTGGAATCAGGAGCGTGTTGATCTTTTTTTTTTCCATAAATGGAAGACAAATGCTTATATTGCATTACAATAGCTACTTAGCGATATTTGATAATTTCACGAGGCTCCAAGGCGGCATGTATATCTGAGAATTTTGAGAAAGTAAGACACAACAACGATATATTAAAACTAACCGTAGCTAGGTAGCTAACATCGAAAACAAATATTCCACAGCACACAGCACATGGCACACTACATACTGAATAACACATTGTACAAGTGAAAAACATATTTTGCCGAACTAGTTAATAAAGGTTTTTAATGTGTACTCATTTGTCTCCAGTGTAAACACCAATTATAAGCTTCTTCTTTTAGACAGATTTTAAACTTTATCAATGCCTGTTTTTCCATTGTTAAGATGAACGTGCTCCCTCAAATTATTTTATTTTTTTTAGCTCTGATGCCTCATTCACCCCCTCTAGCCAATTAGCACAGAAGTTCACATCAGAATGAAAACTGATATGGATAGAGACACAACCATTAATTAAATTATCAACTTCACAATGGGAAAGATCTGCAGATTTACTGCCTTTGTTTTATGTTCACCATAAGAAGAGTACATTGCGTTTTGGTAACACAATTAGTTTAAATGCGGCTAGTCACGATTTACTAAATCACAATATCAATAACGTCTCTCATAAAACTAGGTTCTCCCATATTCTAGGCAACATTTTAACAGAAGATGACCAGAAGAGGGGGTTTTTTTTTTTTTGTGAATGTTCTGCTAGAGGCAACTAAGTGGTTCCTCGGGGATTGCAATTACGATTTAATGCAATTTGGAAAATAATATGGTTGCAGGAAACAAAGGGATAAATCTTAAGCACTCTTATTTTGAATACAGATCTGAGTGTCATGGATGAGGCAATTAAGGACAACATATGGAATAATATGAAGGGTTCTTCATAGCAATAGTCACTGAAATTCTTGTTTCAGCATGTAAAAACCAAAGTAAATGTTTTCCAGTTTTATAATGCATATAAGTGCATTATTGTTAGTTGTTGAGTTAGTTAATTAGATGTTTTGTTTTATTCAGTTTCTTACCCAGTTAATATAATTGTTATTTACCTGTGTAGGCCAGTCAAGTTCTTCCACAATGATCTAGAGAAAATTTTTCTATATGGACCTCGCTTTGTGCACGGGGGCATTTTCATGCTGAAACAAATTCAGAAAGCACGGACTTGTCTAGATTGGCATTATATGTTGTATCATTTCCCTTAGACTGGAATTAAGGGGCCTAGTCTGAACCATGAAAAACAGCCCCAGACCATTATTCCCCTTCCATCAAACTTTGGCACTATGTATTCGAGCAGGTAGCATTTTCCTGGCATCCGCCAAACCCAGGTTCATCCGTTAGACTGCCAGATAGTGAGGCCTGATTCATCTTTCCAGAGAACGCACTTCCACTGCTCCACTGAGTCCAATGACTGAGTCCAGCTGCGGCTGAAATAGCCAAATCCACTATTTTGAAGGGATGTCCACATACTTTTGACCAAATACTGTATGTGGTCTTCCTCGACAAAACTCATTAATTTCCTAGTTATAACTACTTGATTTTACAGAAGACATCCACTAATTTCCCAGTATTTAAAATACATCAGATTTAATCTTAATTTAAAATTTAAATACCCATTCAATTTGCATGTAAGTAATTTACCACATGTTCAGTTCCGTTATACACTGGAAAATTAAGGGCAAAAGCCAATTTATACATGGACTGATTTAAAATTTGATTCACACTTAGTATTCCAGAGTGTGCGCATCCAAAATGGAGCCTGCTCAATATGAAAGCTTATTAGCTAAGGACTGTCGCTATTTTAATGTAATTGGTTTTGTTTTATAATAAATGTACTTCCCATCATATGTCAAACCCTGGGATCTGACACAACAGTATTATTCATTTTCCATTACATGTCCAAACCACATCAAACAGCAGACAGAGCTCTTGCGTGGCCCAACCTTAGCCAAAGGCCAGCTCCTACTCATTTTCCGTTTTATTCAATTAAGTCATATAAAAGATGAGAAAACTCCAAACAATTAGCAGGCTATGTTGGCTGTTAAAGCTAAAAGGCATGGTCCTTTCTTATAGTGATGTAAAGTGGTACTCCACCTCTACTCTGCCTGCTTAAGCTCCTAATGAGTAGCTCGCCAGTGATTACTTATTTAAAGCTCAAGAAGATGATTGATAGTTCATTAAGACATAAAAATATATGCTTGATGGTAATAGGAATCTTTTTTTTACATTGAGATGCACTTTTGCATTGAGATATGTATGATGTGCATTTGCTAATGTTCTTGAAGCCCACTCTTATAGTTAGCATGTTGATTTATATTTTATACTCTCAATAATGCCAAAGTCTGGGGAAGAGCTCTTGGACACCTTGGCCTTCCAAACTTTTTGTGAGTCAGACGCAGCATCAATCTTTATTGTTCTACAATGCCTTTGAATAACTACTTTTACAAGCTACGTGACCTAATAGGAGACACATTTTTGCTTCTGTGTGTAGTATAGACCTGTAATGAATTCGTCCAATATTCAAGGTGTAGAACACACATTTTGAAAAAGCTGGGAGCAATATTCTAATCAATAAGACAAATAGGTTTCTCTGCCTAGGTAGAACTGCACAAGAAAAAAGCATGGGATATAATGTAATAAAATTACTACTGTAGGATATTCTTGGAAAATGTGTCTCAAGGAAACAAAAAACTGGAACTTAATCTTACAGTTTGACGTTCCGATTAAATCAAAGTTTAGTATAATTTAAGTAAGTATTGTTCTTCCATCGGGGCCATAAAATGTCTCTTGTTCTTGCCATTAAAGTTCATCACATGACACATATACAGTATGTGTAGCATTGTTTGTGCGTGCAGCTCTGTGCATTCCGAGAGTCCTGTGTTAGGTAATCGACAACTTTAAAACTGGCTATAAAACAGGGTGCCGTGGTAGGCTTGCGATATGTATAACGGCTTGTTTTCGTCCAGGCTATTTCTTCTTCTGCTTTAATCCCGTAAAAGTTTATGTCACCGCTATTACCTCTATGTTTTGGTTGGTAAAGTAGATAATATATGTTATAATCACATAATATCATTATCAGTGCCACAACAGTCTGTTCAAACATTCAGTGTCTTAACAGCTTGAGACAGCTAAATATGCGTGCATTGTTTTGCAATAGAGGAAATTTTTACTGTGTTGAAAATCACCGATAGATAATATCACTTTATTACTATTCATACAAGAACACACGCAATATATCCTAATTACAAAGCGACTTAAAGTAGCCTGTATATACACACGAGTCAATTAAGGCCTGCTCCTTGCTTTCTAAAACGACTTCTTCCCTGATTTGTACTTAAAACATGAACATATCAGTACATTAGGGGTTCACAGGGCACAGGTCAATGCGAAGAGAAACACCCTGACGGGCCGTTGGAAAGTGAAATGCAAAACCTGAGCTACTCTTCAGTTTCAAATAAAGCGATGCAGTTTTAAAAAAAGAATTTGCACGGTGCAGCGCATTGCAAAGTGGATACTGAACATTTACTCAGAAATTTACTCAGAAGGTGGCATGTTTAAATCTGGGGAAGGGCGGCCTTGCTGGTCCTTTGAGAAAAGCACTTAACCTGAATTGCTTCTTTATATAAATAATTGTATAAATAGGTAAAATGAAAGTTGTGCTATTGCTCGAGGTGAGAGTACCTGCCAAACAACGTAATTAGTATTTGTTTTTACTTGTTTTTTTTTTATTTTTATAGAGGCCGAAAAACAAACACAGACACCCTTATTTTACATGTTGAGGGCTTCACCATGGCTACATTTAACAGTTAAAATCTAAATATATGTAAAATATATTTACAGTTAAAATCTAAAGTACCTAATTTACATTACATTTATTTAATGTAATTGCATTTTAAACCTTATGCAGAAAAGATTTTGCAATGAGAACTAACTGGTAGTACTCATTCACCTTTTACACTCCATGCGCACAGAAACCGTGTTTAATAGTGTGTGTATGTGTGTGCGCACGTGCATGTGAATAAACGATCTTTACTTTTTCAGAGGCTATATAAACCAGGACCAAGAAGGAAAGTAGTATAAATATTAAAATGATACATTTTGAGGACATTAGAGATCAGAATTTAAATACGCTGTAGGGCCTACTACAAAAGGGTATTAAGTTGGGTTTTTGCAAGGAAGTAGTTTGAAGTTCTAGCGCAGGATAACAAAGTACTTAAAACAACACCGAATAGTTTTGTCAGCTCCTTATAGGCATTCAAGGAAATATGAACAATATTATATTAACTTATTTTTACCGGTCCAATATTTTGTCATTAAAAAGAATAGTTTAATAATAATAAATTACTAAACAAAAATAATACGTTATTAAATAATAAATTACAAAACATTAAACTGAAATTCCCCCATAGGACAACCCCTAGATATTTAGTTTTTACACTTATTTTTGTATAAAATTTTATCACAATGAATATTAATGGGTCAGCCAGGATTTCCTTCTGTTTACTTCTACAGATAGACGACATTTCAGTCTTGAGACCTTTCCTTTTAACTACCTGACCTCCTCCCTCATCTTTAAACACCACCTGAGCTGTCCTTATAAGGAGGTCAGCAGTGCAAAGCAGTCCTTGTCTCAGACATCATAGCGAAATGGTTAGATAGCTAAAACCATGGGGTGGAGAATGTTATCAGTTTTATTACAATACGAAAATAACAGAGCTTTAGGAGGCACTAAATATTAAATAATGTATGCTATCTGAAAACAAGAAAAGCAACTACTTAATTCACTTCAAATGGAGTTGTAGGAGGCTTATCGTTAAGAGAGAAGGAGACTTAAATTAGGTGTTCTAAGATTAACTGTTCCAATTTGAGAACATCAAAACTGGAGTAAAGGTAAGAAACAACTGAAATGTGAAATCCACTAATTTACTTTGAACACTTAACTTGGAAACAAATCTGCCCTCAAGAGTAAGAACCTATGACTACCATAAATAGCCACAAATAATAACTGTAAGAAACATTCGAAACACTATCAGAACAAACCTTGAACCGTTCTTCAGTCTGAACATATTAGCAATCTGTGACCTTCAATGATTAATTTCATTTTAAAAATGTTAACGTCCTCCACATAGGACGGGGAATCTTTGACAAACTGGATTACATACATGTCTCTACATCCATAACATATCGACAGAAACTCACATCAATAAACGATCTTTCGATCAAACCACAGAGTTGATACAAAAACTACGAGATTTATGTTCAAAGCGGAATGCTATCGTCAAACTGTGTCCCTTTAATATTAAAAATTCACAATGAAAGTACTTGGAACCTGCATTGACAACAGACATCAAACAAGTCAATCAAAACTGCCTCGTATAAGTCTTTACAATTCATTTCTCATTATAAGATAAAGGTGTAAATAAATTGTCTCATACCTTTCAGTCTCCAGTGATGCTCATAATTTCCTCCGATTTTTTGCTCCCTGTAGCCTAATGTATTACGAAAATGAAGAAAGAATTGGTGCAATCCTTCAGTTTCGTCCTTCAGACGTCAGTGTTTTAATCTTTAAGAAGAGAGGGGTTAAACCCCAAAGCATGTCTACAGAGAGAGCCTCGATAATCTCGCTTAATGCCGGCTCGCAGGAAACGTTTTATATGTATTCAATACCTTCAAAACGCCGATAAAGTTTTCCACCAGGGTTTTTACGACGAATAGGATCGAACCTTCCTTTTTAACTGAACTATTCGTTTGACTGACTTTCTACTAATATGAGAAAATGAAGATCAGAACGAAGAACGAAGGGTGATTTTTTTTTTTTTTTTTTTTTTTTGGTCAGGAGTAGTTTACTCTTCTTGACAGGTGACCAACACGTTACTTAAATGCGGTTTGATGGCACAAGCAATGAGCGGAAGAATGAGAAAGACCAACAGCGGCTACTTTCATTCTTAAAACGCCTACCCTACACGCCAACGCCATCTTCAGCGGAATGCAGTCAGCACAATAACGTATTTTTGCCACTATATAACCCTGTCGTTTTAAAAAATATATATATATATAATTTAAAATTCAAAGAATAATGAGTTAAATAAATCTGAAATTAAAAATTGTGTGATGCTATAAGACGGAAGTCGATTTGAATTAAGTAAATTCCTTGGGAAATTTAACAAACTCCTCGTCTCGATTACTAATTCTGGATTTACAGCAAACTTTGCGCAAGGTTTTCCACCTTATGACGTTAGAAGCTAGAGGGCAGGAAAGACGAAAATATAACGTAGGACGGTTAGTCCCGTGTCTTATTATTAAATTTTAGTTTTTTATTTGGTTTTGTATGAGTTTCACATCTTAATATTTTTCCTCGAAAATATGTTCATAATTACTACATAGGACGACATAGGATCCACAAATAGCCATAGCCTGTCAGTGTGTGGACTTAAAGATTTTAGATTTTAGATTTTAAAGCCATAAAATAACATCAGTTTTATCCTGCAAGGATGAACAGTAATTTGTGTTCTAAGTGCCTGCACAAAAAGCAAGTTTTATTGATAACTGAGAGGGACCCGCTTTTAATGGCACTGACGCGCTAAATGAAAGGAATGCAAATACAGACTGGTTTCATCTCCCAGAATTCCAGTGCGCAAAACCAGTGCAACAATGGAAATATACCAAAATTAAACATGGGGTTAATTATAAAAAAAACTAACAATATGGAGAATGGTTACCGTTATGACATGCAATGTCATTCTATGTGTGTAATACGATTTTTAAAGATTTTTAAAAAGGCAAAACTAATGTTAAATTTGGGATGTAATGAATAACAGAGTCTGACATTTCACATGCATGGTCCTCAGAAGTTAAAGGCTTACTTTGATTGCTTACGTCTCCAGATGTTAGGCTAATGAGGCTGAGCCAACTTCTGGCAGTGGTTTCAGTGTTGGGTCATCTATTTGAGCACAATGGCCTCCTCTTCAACCCATTCAGGATATGGCCAGTATCTGTAATGACTTTGTTGGGGGGGGGGGGGGGGTTATTAAAAATGCCAAGACTGAAATACCACAATTAAAATAAAAAATTATTTACAGCCATTG
>JAOYSI010027618.1:17565-32230 GCA_025775065.1 Hiodon alosoides
CCCCCCCCCCCCCCCCCCCCCCCCCCCCCCGCCCCCCCCCCCCCCCCCCCCCCCCCCCCCCCCCCCCGACCACAACGGCCATCTCTGTAATACCACGATTAAATGAAACAATTATGTACAGCCCTTTGTACCACACACACAGACCCACACTGAGACAGAGGGAGAGAGGGAGAGTAAGAGAGAGAATTCCACACCCTTTCCCGTGGCCTGACAACATTTTCATCTGCTGCACTCTCGTCATTTTTGTAGCATCAGGCACAGTTGCATGGAACTGAGGGATGGCCTCCAATAACTTTGTCTTCACTTTTGAAATGTGCCTCCTATTTCTTTGTCTTTCTTCCTTGCTGCCTGAGGATTAATAGATTAACAAAAACCACAGCCATGAGTTAAGAGCCGGGCCACTTTAGGTTGTTCATCTCGCGTTCACGAGTGGCATTTTGGCAACAGTCCTATGTATCTTACACTGGATCTGTGTGGCAGGCATCAGTGCTAATTAAACCACCGGACTGATTGAGCAATCTTTCGCTGGAACATATTAACATCATATTTTATTCTTATTTGTATTTAAACAAGGATAATCTTCCCAACGCGTAATAAGATTGACGTGTTGGGTGACATAGATGACAGCCAAAGTTGAGTTACAGTTCTTAATTTTGGAGATTAACAAGGGTTTTGTTTGCCTTTCAATCATTTACTTGTTGATTTTAGTCATTCTAGTTAGACCTAAGTTTTCAACATCCGGTGAAATTAACCTTCAAGTAATGGATGAGTGGATGACGATGTCTTCGGACTTTGGAAGACTAATGTTTGGTAATTGCTGATAATACTTGTGAATTACAATAGATGATTGATTCATATCATATCATATTCATGGTTTTATGCTATTAAACCATTGGCTCAAAGTGCGCTTTTTATTTATGTTTTTAACTTCTGCCCCTCTCCAGCTCTTCACCCAACCTAACAGAAATAATGTTAATGATGACTTCAACCAATCGAGAGAGACATTGACAGCTTATCGGATCTAATACCCCCCCCCCCCAAAAAAAAGGAGAATGAAATAAAACCAAACTAAATCAAAAAACCCCAAGTTCATGCGACAGCTGAATATGTGCGTTTAATTAAGCTCCAACATTGTTTCTTGTTTATTCCAGTTTGAGAAAACACGAGCGCTATTAAATGTCCTCTAATTTTAGATACGAAATTCTTTCTAAAATAAAAATAGAATGGAATAGAATTCCTTTTGTTGTCATTGCACAACTGTGCTATAAAATTCAGTGCCTCTCAGTGGTACACACATACATGGAAACATACATACAACAGATAGACAAACAGGCATTACAATATATAAATAAATATAAAAATAACCTTTAACCTACAATCAGATAGTTAAAAAAAGACCCTGTGTAATAAAAACATCCTGTGTAAAAAAAAGACCCTGTGTAAAAAAAAAAGACCCTTTGTAAAAAAAAAAGACCCTGTGTTGTTGAAGTGCTACAAGAGAAGGAAGAAAAATGGCCCCTTTCTGATCGTCCAAGAAGGCCGTTGGCCAAAAGTCTGGAAGCAGACGTGAAGACATTAAACTGTAAGGGTTTATCGTTTAGCTTGCATCCCCGTGGGTTTAAGTGCAGAAGAACAGTCAGGTACTCAGGCTGAAGTACGTCTGATCACGAATTTGTCTGAAACAGGAGAATCCCTCACAGGCAGACAGAGGAGAAATTCTGTGGGAATAGCTGTTGTTTTCCGTCATTGAAAGATCCACTTTCCAGGATCTTACCTTTCACCAGCCAGTTAGTTTTTCTCTCCAAAAACCGATTAGCATGTTTTTAAATGCTCATTTGACACTAAATGGAACGAAATGCATAAATATTGATCAAAATATGGAATTTGCATAATACTATAATATACTGGTTTGGAATTTGTTTGATTTAGACAATGAAGAAAAAGGACAAAAGAAAAGAAAAGAGAACGTCAACGTCAATAAGTCGTGGAGAATACCTGAGTCTGAACATATCTCGGCCTGAGACGTGTAACATGGAGTGGGTAGCGCCTGGATCGAGATCCATAAGTGTGTGTGAGTGATATTCAGAGCTGATCCCTTGTGAAGAATCAATGTTAACCTCGGTCTGTTTTCTCTCAGAATGGAGCTGTGACAGATCGTCAGTCCTGATCCTGTTGCATCCACCATCACCGCAACCTGCGAAAGATGAAGATGGTGCAGAAAAAAAGCGTCTCTGAGGCTGGGGACCGCTTTTAAAAGTTTCACAAAGTTAGATGATTGTAATATCTTCTTTAAGACATTCTGATAACAGCAACAATAACAATAACAGTAATCAATTGCCTTTAATGTTGTGTATAAAGCTCTATTTCCATTAGACAGGAAGAGCTTTACTGAGGATCTGCGATTCGCTCTTATTGAGTAATCAAACGCATGTGGTACTGCTTTTACAGACTTGTTTCCTGATAAAATTTTATTCTGTTTTATCATCCTGCTTTCAAAGCCCTGATGAGCATCTTAGGCCGAGGGGCAGCAGATCGTGCCGGCTTTAATCAGGAACCACACGACCAGATGTTCATGGGCATTGAAGAACTGATCCCTTGTCAGGTAAGTACTTCACTAGCAGACTTTGATTAGCCTTTTAGGCACATTTTTGATTTCAACTCAGCATATGACGAATCCCTCAACATCTACACATTTCTCCAGTTGGAAAAATATATATATATATATATATCGTTGGTATCGATGACCCTCTACAGTTAATCTTCAAGAAGGCGAGTAACGTCAAAAATTACTTCAAAAAGCGTCCGTGGTTTTCCAGGGATAAATTTGTTTTGCAAATTCAGCTATATTAAACTATTTTTGCAGAGCATGTTAAATTGACACGGAACTTGGCTCAGTCTGTGTTTAGTCAAGACGATTCTTTTCCCTTTCGGGAAAAACATTTCATAGATAAAAAAATAGAGTCTTTGTTGTCTTTTTTCATATATAGAGATAGGAAGTGAATGTTGGACCACTGAGAAAACTTATAGCCCATTAACATTAGACCTTTGGAGATTAGACTGGATGGGCTGGATAGGATAACTTGTGAAATGGGCATAAAGGAATCCACACCCAATGCTGGTATTTTTCTGTCCTGAGCAGGTATAGCTGCCCTGCTCAGGTAACCCTTACACTAGAGCCTCTAATACAGGTTATCTATTCCTGCTCCCTGCTGGCTTCTATTATGCGAGCAAATGCATAGCTCTGTGGAAACGAGAAGCATACTGCACCTTTTGTCAATAACAGAGCTTCCCTACGATGAAGATTTACGGAATTCTTTCTAATGCTTTTAATGGCTTATCGTTTCGGCTGGTAGAAATTGTTCTACATGAAAGCGTTTTATGTGCACTGCAAACATCATTTATATCTGCAATTTCTGCACCTGCCTGAGCATAGCCAATTGTCTTTAGGCTGAACCTTATCTTTTCACAGCTATGATGAACTTCCCAGAACAATGAGGAAACTTTTAAAAAGTAATTTTAAAAACTTTGAGGTATGAAAAAGTTGTGTCAAACTTTTACTTTTGCATTATCATAATTACTTTGTCATATTCTGTTGCTGGTTTACTAATTATTAATGATTCCTAATTATACATTTTAGTATTTCCTAATTTTGTTTATTTTTTTCTTACATTTTTGCTAACAGTCACTACTGAAGTATGTTAATTGTTTTTGGTAACCTGTCTTTAATATCTTAGCCACAGTTGCTTCACTTAAACAATATTCAAAATTTCTATCCATACATTTCACAATTTATGTATCACATATGAAGATGCTATGAGAAATCTTGCAAACTCAAATTTACTAACTATTAATGCATTCATAAACATACATCGTTTCATCTCAGAATATTTTCTTTGTTATTTTTATATCGTTCATGCTGTCCGCTGTATTATTTAAAAAAAAATAGGAAATTTAAAAAACAATTTGACTCACCCAGAAAGTTTTGACAGACGATTTAAACAAAATCATAACGTGCAAAATGTATTCTTCATTGAATGAAAAAATTCTAGGCCTATTTGGAGCTCTACTTGGATGGAAAGTTGTGAATTCAGATTTTGATTTAAGACATTAATATTTAAACATTTAAACATTATTCTAATTTAAGAGTTATTAGCACATTTTGGCTGGGAGAAGATTTTTTCTCACAAAAAGAGTTATTGAATGCTTTTAATGGATAGTGGGATCAGTGGGCTGTTTTAATTTGGCCCCAGCCTTTGACACGACCAACATAGACGAGAAAAAGTGGGACATGATTGACATGAAAGCGAGAAATAATGCGTTACCCTCAGACTAAATTAGCCAATCCAAACCCGCCTGCATCCACGCGCATTAGCGCTAGCGTCATCGTGAAAACAGAGCCCTGAAATCTCTGTCTATGGCAAAGGGATGGTCTTCCAAGCATCATTCCAATGGTCTTCAATGGTTTCTAGCTTTTATAAGGCTAAATAGACAGTGGGACTTAGTAGGGGTAATGTAATAAAGTCCTCCATGCATGCAAATACACGCAATCTAGGTTCTCTTTCTTCTACTCTTTCTAATGTGTTTTACAAACAAATCAAGTATGCAAGTCAATCAGTTTGGCGGGTGGGCTAGGAAGAGTGGAGAATATAATACCCTGATGGACTGGTTTGCATCAAAAACAGAAACTCATAATATAACTATCAAACCCCCACCTCTCACCATTACTATCCTGAATTATGCATCCAGGAATCTGAAGGCCGAGGGTTCCAAGTCAACGGTTGCAATTAATTTGTGACTTATAAAGTCTTCACGCCTTTATATACAGATACTTCATTTTCCAATCCATGATGGGTCTACCACTGGGATAATGATGTGTGAAATTGTTTGCAATTCTGCCATTCTCTTAGCCAAATCTGCTGCTATTTCTAGAGAACCAGACTGGTCTGTAATGTTAGCGGTTGTGTGGTTAACCGCATTGATGGCTGTTTCTTTATGTGCACATGCCATTAAATGCACATTTTTGTTTATCTAAACAGTAAAGAGTTAAAGCTGTAGCCTCTGACTCTCTTTATGGGATTCAGTTAAAGTGTGTTTCCTCTCACGACAAATGGCACAGAAGTCCTTTATCCGTACCCTTTCACCAAGGACATTAACGCTGTCCATCTTTTAACCACTCACCAAATAGATCATCAGAGAAGTTCTCAAAAGTACCGGCCCTCAGCTACCTACATATCAGTAAGGAAACAAGTGCAATTACTTCCCATACATATGAACGTCATTTACTGCATCTGAATAAACTATATTAAAAAGATAATTGACTTAAGTTTAAAACTTTTTTCTGTCTTCAAAACATGATGAGTCTTTCAATAATATTATTTAACATTAATCATTATTCATGATTCATTCATTTTCAGTAACCACTTATATAATGCTCTTGCAAAATTCAGCCCAACCCAGCAGGGTGTGGGTTCATCCAGAACGGGGTGGCAGCCCAACACAGTGCAGGAGACAGGCACAGCCACACATGGACGATTTCACAGTTTCACAATGATTTTTATGGCTCCTTGACTCTGTATAAGGTCACATGATAAAACAAGGTGAGTGGGTTACAGTTCTCACATAACAGCTGTGGAGTCATGAGAGAATCCGACTTATTTAATCCATAAATGGGATGCAGCGTGGAGATGCACTACGTGGCCAAAAGTATTTGGAAAGCCCTACAAATGAGTGGATTGGGTTATTTCAGTCACACGCGTTGCTGACAGGTTCGTTCAACCATAGAAATTCCATAGACAAACATCGGCAGTAGAATGGCCCACACTACAGAGCTCAGTGACTTTCAACGTGACACAGTCATAGGATGCCAACTTTCCAAAAAGTTTGTCAAACTGCTGCCCTGCTAGAGCTGCCCCGGTCAACTGGAAGTGGTGTTATTGTGAAGTGGAAACGTCAAAGAGCAACAGCGGCTCAGCCGCGAAGTGGTAGGCCACACGAGGTCACAGAACAGGATCGCAAAGTGCTGAAGCGCGTTGGGCGTAAAAATTGCCTATCCTCGCTTGTCTTGTTGTCTTAATTATAATTAAGTCGTTTACGTAATATCTTTCAAATTATTGTTTTGTTTGTACTGTGGATGCGCTAGATGAATTACATATTTTCACTCCAGAAATATTTACTTCTGTTATTAATTTAAAACTGTGTACAGTAGAATTAATCTAAAATTGTGTAGAAATAATTAATGTCACGGTGAATTCAGAGATTGGTTTTTAAAGTGCAGTCACAGGAATCAGTGTACCAAACAGAAAATTACAGATGGTATAGAAACAGCCTGACAATTTCAACTGCAAAGTCTATGTTATCTGAGAAGAGGCAATAGTTCTGTCTGGCTCAATTATATCAATCATTTTTGGAAGCCGCCAGAGCAAGGTAAATTCTGGCAGTCAATGTTAGATAGGGAGGACATGAATGTTATAATGCTTAAGGGGTAAACTTCAACTTTCCTTTTCATTTCATGAAGATTTGCCGGGCACATGGGTAAATTACACAATAAAAGTGATTATTAATTATTATATACCAGTGTAGGAAATGTGGAGTTGGGCCAGCATTCATGTTGCTCATCATCTAAATTATCAGACAAAGCATACCGAGATCGGTGGAGACATGTCTGTGCCATAATCAATGAAGCAGGATGAAAAGTCAGAAACACCAATGTTATACCAGCCACTGCAATGTAAATTAAACATGGCTAATGCATTTACAATCGGATCACTCAATTTTTTCCGATCAATCAAATCGTTCCAAATTTTCAGCCAATCCGATTTCTCTATATTTCCGACCAATAAGATCGCTCTAATTATATCAATCTTATTTCACAGTTTAGATTTCATAATTTGCACAATTTTTATTTCTTAAATCTTCCACGGGGAGAAGGAACATAAAATTATTGGGATCACAGGAACTATGCTCCAAACGTTCAATATTCTTTTATCACAAATATCATGATGTGTAACTGGGATACGGACATGGCTGCCGAAATCTGCGCTACCGATGCAAATGTTAAGTTATGTACAAGGTAAGTACCCAAATGGTTTAAAACCAAATGCAGGCAGAAATGAATACCTTCAGATCAGCATTACCCTTTTTAGTAAAAAAAAAGTCTGATTGCATTACTTTTTAAACATAATCTTTTATACAGTTAAAATATTTTATTTTTTAAAGTACTACTATACTTAGTAATATTCGAGTGTTGGGATTCTGTCTGTTCTGATATTTGCCTGAGAGGTTGCACTTTTCATTTGGATTATTTGCCTGGTACTAGGAAAGGTTGTTACTTGTACACAGATTTATTAAAAATATAAAAACTAACCATGGTAACAATATAACAATTGTTTTAAACAGCAGTAAGATATTACTTTAGATAATGGCTCAAAATTGTGAAACACCGTGAAACGTGTTTTTTGTCTTGTTTTTTGGACTGCATAGTTTGATACAGATGCACCTGCATATTCATGCTCTTGTCTCGGCCTTTGTGAGCACATCGTGCCGGCTGGCCTTTCTTCCACTTTCTGAACCAGAGATGGAAATTACCCCGTAACTAACCTTCAAGAATTCTGGCAGGACTCTTCTCCCCTGACTGCAACAGCTCATGAAATTTTGTCATCGATCTTGACACCAAGGTTCTTGATGGTCCGTGTAATTAATACCGTTGAGCCATACAATTAATTTTGGCAAGCCGGACATTGCTTCCTTCCTGTGTTATTTCGTTTTTATGTAGGTTACAAGGCTTGACATTCAACAGGATGAATCATCTTTGCGTACTGTATTTCATAGGCCATAAACACTACATTTTCTCATCAAATATTTTGATGCTTCCAAGTATTTCAACAAACCACATTGGCCTGAGTTTAAGATCAGGCCTTTTTTTAGAAATTAAAAAGGACTGATTGCATTAAATTCACGTAATAAGATTTAAAAGCGAGGCTTATTTATCAAAATTTGTCAATTTCCCGAAGCCCTCTCATAGAAATCAATGTCAGACAATTCCAGAGCAAAGTCATGTCCTTTAAAATGCTCAGTTACAGAGGAAATGTTTTCGATGCACTAAAAGTGGTCATTTTAAAATTGTTAAATTGTCTGTTCAAAGCTAGCTGAGGAAGGTACGGTATATTCCTAAATGTATAATATGTCTCACTGGGTTCCCATTGAGGTGAAGAACTAGCCTCATTGCATAAAATTATACTTTTTTTACATGCATATTAAAAAAATATATTTTCTTAAGAAGCAATGTTGACCAGATCCCTGTATTTTCGACATAATGACAAAAAGATGGAGGTCTCTTAAATTGCAAAGTCTACTATTCATAACAAAGACCACATGATGGTAATGCTGATTGTTTTAAGACGCTTCAAACTCACTTCTACTTAAAAAGAGTATTCATTTTGAGCCTGTGTCCAAATTTAACAAATATCAACAGCGAACACTGAATAGATATGACTGATTTAAGGATCCTCCTTCATAATCAGATAAACTCACATCCATCCCATCTCTATCTTTTAAAATATTCACCATATTTGATCATAGAACCTACTAGTGGCAACACATCTCATCCACATTCAAAAACGTTATTTCCCATGAATACTTATTATTGTTATTATACTTTATTTTTCAATAAATAAACAACCATCTTACAAATTGGCCTGTTTGCTTAGCTTAAAACTCAGTTAAGATGAATCCAGGTGCTGTGTATTGTTTTATTTTGTTTCCAATTTGGCTGTTTACAGCAGTGACATTTCATCCCTTACTATTGATGTTTTTTGGGAACTCATTTATATAATGCCACACTGTCTCTGGAAAGCTCATAAGAATCACTCCAAATTGAATAAGATGCTTCACAGAACAACTTTAACCGGAACGGAGGCAAATGTTCCCTACTTTCTTAAGGACTTCGTTCATTGCAGAACGGGCAGCTTTGTGAAATAACATCCACTTATATTGTTGGGTTTACCCATTTACAATAAAAATGCTTAGTCAGAGATAATGGAACTCAACCGACTGCACAATAATTTTGAGCTGTTTCAGTCGAGCAGAAAATAGAATATTTAAAACAAGGAAATCACAGAGGAATTATTTCATAATAAGGGGAACACATTTATGACACTGATAGTTGACTGCTTCTAGCATAGAGAGCTTGGCTGAATTATTCAATTATCAGAAGTCAATTTCTTGCTCAAGAACCCCTGCTCTCTGGGAAATTAGATAGATATCATCTTTAATTGGTCATAACTTTGCATTTGCATTTTCTAATCCAGTGAAAACGAGGACTATGGGCTGGACCAAATCAAGCCTTTATCGATAATGAAATTTATGATAAACTCTGCTGCATAAGAGGGCACAGCAGCTGTCAACCAATCATAAGCTTACGTTTCTGACTGTTTAACAGGAACATGGAACAACCTGAAAGAAACCCTCTTCAATGATATTATTCTCATTAATACTAACCCAGCGTATATAAATTATTATTTATATAGTTTTATAAATCATTCTTTTTTGAATTACTAGTGGTTGTGCCCTTGCCTTTGTTTTGTTTATATGTATTTTGTACGGCATTGTTGCATATTGTTTGCCGATATATGTGGTTAAATCGCTGGTTGATTGATCCACAATGGCTTTTGACTTCAAAGCTGTCCGTAAAATACGGACCAGCGAGAGACTTGAGGTTTCTTGTAATTCTTCAGATTTGGTCTGGCAATAATAGTGCCTTCCCCTTTCTCCATCCATACACGATAGGCCTAATAACGGCTGGATTTCATCCCCTGATTTCTTGTGTTTTAATCTCGGGAAAGTCTTTTCAACCTCCAGCGTGGTGCAATTTCTTTGATTTGGTCTGGCCCCAGGACACACTTTTTAAAAAAAAAAACAATTTTGTTATCTCTGCCATGGATCCAAAAAGCTCTTCATTAATAACCCCATGAAACATGATTATGATGTATGGAGAAAATTATTTCCTAAAATTCTTTTTTATTGGATGCCTCGTACTGCCAGTTCAAAAACCCACTTCCCAATATGTTGAGGGGGAAAGAAAAACAGCAAACAAATTCATTGCGGGTTGGAGAGAACTGGGATTCCGAAACTGTGAGGGTCATCTTAACCTCCCTTTAGTTCTGCCCTTCTCGTAGCACCACTTTGTCTTCCTCAGTTCTAATCATCTTTGATGTAAAATTCATCTCTTCTCTTGGCTGTCTCTTACGTGACAGTACCTGCCTCTGAATAATGTGGAGGCGCTGGGCACGGAGACGCCTTCCCTTATGTCGCCGCCGTTCCTGCTTAATCATGGTGCAAAACGGTTTGTTTACAAGACAGCTGGCCGAGGTCGGCTCACCTACGCCATCAGCGCCACATAAATATAACAAAAAATAAAACGCGTGTCTCCGCTACAAATATCTGAGCAGTCATCACTATATTTCTTTCCAAGGTGTTGGCATCTTCTCAGTGTATTTATTGATATATTTATATTCGTACATCCTCCAAAAAGTACCCCCTCGGCGTATTCTGGACCTGCAGCACGACCGCAAAGGGCCCGTCGAAAGACGTGTGCTAGATAACTCTAAGCGATCAGCAAGCGCGTGCCAAGCAAAACGCACAAAGCACAAAGAAGGTTCTGCTTTAATCTGCTCACAAACTGTGGAACCACAGAGTGATGTGTTCACTCAGCTCCCCTCCCTCCATGCACAGTCATAAGGCAGCACAGTTTCCTCGCTTCGTTAAATTACTTCAGCGAGCACCAATTTACGAGGTTAAAAACATAGGAAAGGCCTCACAGTAAATCGCAGCGTCACTATAAATATTAATGCAACGTATCCACATAAACTATCATAATTATTACAGACAGGGGACTTATGCAATATTTGAAATTTTGACAGGGCAAATTTTTCCATCATGCGGATTCTGATAAGACCGGCTCCGTGGGGACAATGTCTGAAGCAGGAAAAGACTCCTTCAGTAGTTTCTGTTTCTGCGGTGCTGGTGGAGGGTAATCCTCTGGAGTGGAATTGCAAAGAAAAAAGGCAAACATTTCATTCAGAGCACAGGAGATACATTCAGATAATGGCAAAAATAACATGCTTGCCCAGAGTGTCTCTGTCTCTGGGGTCACTGCTAGCAGGCTTATAATGTCCCATTGATGGGGTCAGACCTTTTAGTGAAGTGGCGGCTTGCCGAAGGACGGTACAATTTCACAGCATAGATGCAGTTTGGTAGTAATGTGTTTTACAGATTTCCCCTGATTAAAATTTTGATTTTTATATATCTCCAAAACTCAAAAAAAAAAAAAAAAAAAGCATGAATGAGCATTTGCCCTTTTAAAAGCTAAAGGAGTTTTATTTTTAACTATCATGCCAAATTGAAAATTATAGCAATTTCTTTGAAGTAATATATATATACCAGGGGAACCAGGGAATCAATCAGCCATTATGCAGGCATGCCAGGAAACCTGGTGGCCACTCAGTGTAACACATAGTTCTCCTGTGGTTCTGCCCAAAAAGGTATTGTCCCTATGTATTATTTTTTCTCAATACCCAGACGACAGAAACGTCGTCACATGTCGGAGCAAGGCATGCAGGCATTGTATCAGCACAAGCATTTTAGTGGGAGACAAAGTGTGTCTGGTTTTTTGATTCCCTCTGGAAAATAAAATGTGTTCAGCTCTTCCTGACAAATTATTTCTGTAGAAATGCGCAATAACAAATAAAATTTGATTGATTGATTGCTAAATGTAGCTTGTAGTTTGCTAGCTTGTGCTAACATCAGAATTATTATTGAACAAATTATAATGGGGCTAAGTCCATTTAAAATTTTAAAAAGTTGGGTTAAACATGCAATATTGTTGTGGTGCTGATATGGGCAGTCACTGTAGTGGTCAATGGTGTAATTCAGGAATGTTGTAGCGCTGTTAAGGGCAGTTGCTATAACAGTTGGTGCTGTAAGGTGCCTTGCAGTGACATTGTTGCGCTGTTACGGGCAGTTGCTATAACAGTTGGTGCTGTAATGTGCCTTGCAGTGACGTTCTAGCACTGTTACGGGCAGTTGCTATAACAGTTGGTGCTGTAATGTGCCTTGCAGTGATGTTGTAGCGCTGTTACGGGCAGTTGCTATAACAGTTGGTGCTGTAATGTGCCTTGCAGTGGCGTTGTAGCGCTGTTACGAGCAGTTGCTATTACAGTTGTGCTGTAATGTGTCTTGCAGTGACGTTGTTGCATTGCTACAGGCAGTTGCTAAAACAGTTGGTGCTGTTATGTGCTTTGCAGTGACGTTGTTGCATTGCTACAGGCAGTTGCTAAAACAGTTGGTGCTGTTATGTGCTTTGCAGTGACGTTGTTGCATTGCTACAGGCAGTGACGTCTACAAGGTTCTGGACATTCTTTTTGTATGCATAGTCATCTCATTACCCAGCTGGCTATTTTCCAGGGAAGTTGTTTTCAGGGAAGCAATTACAATGTTTCAAACACTATCCAAATGATCATCAATACAGACCCTAATATAAACCCAAAAGGCTGCTGATTTGATCCCAAAATGTTGCTGTATGAATTTAGAGAGCTCTGTAAATGTCATATTGTGGTTCCACTATTTGAAAATATAATTAAAGAAAACAATGCGTCAATATACTGTTTTATTGAATCAAACACAGGAGAGGTTTTGCTTTGAAAGCACCATCATTCTAATAATTCAATAATGTTTCGTTTGATGCAAAGTCAGCAGTGCTATGGCACCTAAGCCAAAGAAGGTCTTTGGGCCCAATTAGAAAGCTGTTTTTTATTGATAGTGTAATGTATTGCCCATTGACAAAATAAACATAGCTTTTAGGTGGACATCAGGTCAGCGAACAAGAAAATGCTGTTTGTGTATGTAGTCAAATACAGAGAAGCAATTGACAATAGAATACTGGTGTCTGAGCATTATATGATTATGTGTTGGAAAATGTATGATGAGAAAGCACACAAAATGGCATTAAAACAAGCTGGCACGATTTTCCCTGACTTGCACGGAACATGCAGTTCCTATAAACAAATCACAACAAAAAATGGATAAAGTGCAAAACTGTACAGAAAAGCCACAACAACAGAACGCCGCCAACGTAATACCTGTTGCCCCGCAATATTTCTCTGCAGGTCTGCAACTTGGTCCTTTTGTGTGGAGATGTTCAGACTTGCTTAAAGGAATGACACCAAAACACCTACAGATAAATAATACAGCTTTTGATGTCAAGAACACGCAGGAAAGGACACCTGAAGCAGAATCCTGGAAAAATGAACGCAACGCACAAACAGAACTTGCCCTGCTGTTTTTTTTTAATTAATTTTTTATGGGAATATCACTAATTCAGCCGATAGGTGGCTATGACATACCAGAAATTTAAATAATTCATTTTATTGTTCCACTATAAAAAGATCTATGGAAAGGATTGATACTACCCCGGCCTACGTTGATCCTCGAATTAACCATGGAATCTATATCAAAGCAGTTCATCAGTTGATTAGGTCGCTTTTTTCTGCTACACAGTTTTGAATTTTTTTTTTTTTTTTTTTTTTTTATGGATTCATGTTACCAATTATTTATTAGATATTTTTTTGTCTGGACCACATAAGTCATAAGTTTCCCTTCAAAGTAATTCCCTTGATCTGTTTTGAGAACGCTAGAAACTATAAAATTCTTTTGAAAGCGGTACGTGTGTGAACACCTCCATCTGCTTTGCCTCTTTTGATATTAACGATAATTAGCTAAAGGGAGTTTGACCCCTCCGACATAAAGCTGAGCCGCTGATGTTGAGATAGAGGAGCATTAAAATACTAGCTTGTCCTACCTCAGAGCAGGTGTGTGTCATCTGACCAGTGTAGTTTGGCGTTTCCAAATTGTTGGTGTGTTGGTTTGTGTTTTGGCTGTTTAGCGCAAACATCTAACTTCAGGCCATGTTGCTTTCCTTCAGGCCTCCAGATGGGACCATGATGGGACCATGCGGTGACAGTCCTAAGAGGGAGCCGGACAGAAGGGGTGTTGGATGAGCACAGTGGAAAAATAAATTGTTGTTCTCTTAGGTCTTTCATGCCACTTAATAACTCATCTGTATGTCATAATATGTTGTCTCGACAACTTAGGCTGCAGACTGACAGAAGAAAATAAAACGGATAGATAAACTAAAAACATAAAATAAAACAGCTTTATGCTTCCGTCACACTTAATTGAAATTGAGGGTTGGTAAATAAAATTACTTTCAATTACACACATTTTTTTGTTTGTAAACTGTTTGTAAATCACTATGTAAACCGATTTTGTCGATTTGATACAAATTGTACATACTAATTTAGCTAGTTTAGCTTACCTGATTGCTATCTACTTTTTATGTTCAAGCCCAATTTTTCTATTCGCCAGCTCTATTACGGTAATGGGCAAGGGCTGTTCATCTCTTTTCAAAGGTATGTCCCCCCCGTAGAAATCACAGTCTCAATCCATTTTTAAAGCAAAAACTCTGACTGTCTGCAGCCTTAATATCCTGATAATATGACTTAACAGCAACATGTTAACCACAGCCTTGGTGTGAACGGCTTAAGAGACCAATTTTATTACATTTTTCAAGACTTTTGTGACATTGATGATCAGTTTTTATTTTAATTTTATA
>JAOYSI010027629.1:0-20000 GCA_025775065.1 Hiodon alosoides
AGTGAGCGAGTGAGAGAGAGGCAGGACTGGGAGTGAGCGAGTGAGAGAGAGGCAGGACTGGGAGTGAGCGAGTGAGAAAGAGGCAGGACTGGGAGTGAGCGAGTGAGAGAGAGGCAGGACTGCGAGTGAGAGAGAGGCATGGCTGGGAGTGAGTGAGTGAGACAGAGAGAGGCAGGACTGAGAGTGAGTGAGTGAGAGAGAGGCAGGATTGAGAGTGAGTGAGTGAGAGAGAGGCAGGACTGGGAGTGAGCGAATGAGAGAGAGGCAGGACTGGGAGTGAGTGAGAGAGAGAGGCAGGACTGAGAGTGAGTGAGTGAGAGAGAGGCAGGACTGGGAGTGAGTGAGTGAGACAGAGAGAGGCAGGACTGAGAGTGAGTGAGTGAGAGCGAGCAAATGAGTGGGCAGTAAATTGTGCATATAGGAACAAGTGGCAGCTTACTATCAGCTATTTAAGATGGGCGTCTGACTGACATACAACCCAAGGGCAGTTAGTCACTCCATTACCCACAATCCCCCTCCACAACTTTTGAGAAGTAGAATGCATACTATAATAGGCACATTATATTTCATTATTTGACACACACTGTTAACGTAACTCTCTGGCTCAGTTACTTTTACAGTCCCTGCATTGCTGTGACAGAGCACTCGCCTCAGAGCTATGGACCAGGGTCACATTCAGCACTACCGGGACAAGGGGCCCCTGAGGGAGGTGTCTGCTGTCTCTAACGGAGGTGCGCTGGGTCCGACCGGAGCAGGCCTCCACGCAGGCACACCGCAGCCACAATTCACCTGCCTGGGTCAACAGTAGTCCGCCTAAACTGATTTCGCCTCTGATGTCCCCAGGGCCACCGCCTGATGAATAAATCTCGACTCGTCTGACCTTGGTTACCGTGGTCGTAACTGTTCCATTTCTGCCTTTTCGTCTTGTGCCACAAATGTGTATATTTCCTTAACCATTCATGTGGTTTTACGTAGAAGTGCCTACAGAGTGAGTAAACGTAGGTGTCTTTAGGAAAGGGTCAGGGTTGACAGACGTGGTGAAAAGCAAGACGAACATTCCTGGGAACTGCAGGGATTGGCACTGTGCACTGTGCAGCTTTGGCTCAGCTGACGCACACAGGGTTACCATGGACATCACGTCAGGAGAACCGAATCATTCCCAAAATGCACCTCTCTGGCCATATCTCTAATTATTTAACATTATTCATGGATGCTCTGGGGCACACACCTGCAGGAGGCACAATGATGTCAGGACACGTTGCCACGGCAACTGGGTGAGAGGGTAGCGGCACCATGGCGACTGCAGCACCAGCGCTGTGTAGGCCTGTTAACGCCGCTGCTGAGCCCCAACCCTGCGGACCGAAAGGGCACAAACTGCTGCCAAGGCCACGGACATTAACACAGTAACGAGCGCTCATTATTAACTCACAATGCAAAGATAATTGGCAGGAGTGCCGCGGAGGAGACGGCACACCGTAGTGTAGTCTGCCGCGTTGTGATGATGGAGAGGTCTTTCCATCCCAGAGTAAAATGGAAAACAAAGTTATTGTCTGTCCATTACACAGGGCATTTCGTGAAATAGAAGTAACAGTCAAGAGCCTTTATTAAAATTGATTATGATACGACACTGCATCGATCTTGCATTAGCTAGGCTGCCACACAGTATTAGGTTTTTGAAAATCCAACGGTGCGATCCGGGGACCTGTTTGGGTTAATTCATTCAGGAGTCGCGGCGACCCGACTGCTAATGGCGCAGGACATCCTACCACACAGGAGCGATCAGTCATCCTGCATCGATGGCCCCGCGGATTAAAGAGGACGAGGCTGACGACGGTGTCCCACAGGCAGGTTGGTCCCAGGGGAGCGCCCCCTCTGTCAGCGGTAGCGTCCCGCGCGCCTTGAGTGGATGTCATTCTGACAATGACACCGGGGATCGGGGGTGAAAGAGATTGCGAACTGCGACGCTGGCTGTAATCAGAAGGTGTGCACCAAACCGGCACCCACGTAACATTTTGAATGCCCTTCAACTCTACCTCTAAGCCTGCTGGGCACGGTGGATTTTTTATTTTTTTTGAAGTGCAGAACAGCCTGTGCAAAACAAATTCTGGATGAAATGTGTTTTTTTATATAGATATCCCCAGGGAGCTGAATGGCAGTGCAGAGTAATTTCTGCCTAGTTTTTTATTTTATTCAGTGATTGTAACGATTGTCACATGCTTGGCTCTGACCACTGGGGGGTCCTTGATTAGACGTCAAAAAACAGTAAAGACTTAAGTAGATATAACGAGAATATCCCCTGTATTTAATACATCTCTGATCGTGTTGTTGTCTAACGGGTGTGTGGAGTTGTATCCTAGCAAGCGCACTAAGAACCATGTGGTTAGCTAGCCTGTGTCAAGACACTTGCTGTTTGCTACAAAGTTAAAACATGTGTCATGTCTACGCACGCTACAGAGTTTGTCCACCAACTCACAACCAGTTTCTGTGAAGGAACTCAACATTCACCTTTTCCGCTGTGTGCTGCAGATTGCAGTCCGTCGCAGACGGACGCCGTGCTCCGTTCTCGTGCGATTTCTCAGTGAGAGAGCAACGTGGGCCAACAGGGTTGTGTCGTGTGTTGTTTAATAGATGTAGGACCATATGGAATCTATGCTGTCATTTAGCTCCCCCCCTTGTGACTCAGGGTCATGAGGCCCCTCCCCTTGTGACTCAGGGTCGTGAGGCCCCGGTCCCTTGTGACTCAGAGCTGTGAGGCCCCTCCCCTTGTGACTCAGGGTCATGAGGCCCCGGTCCCTTGTGACTCAGGGTCGTGAGGCCCCGGTCCCTTGTGACTCAGGGTCGTGAGGCCCCTCCCCTTGTGACTCAGGGTCGTGAGGCCCCTCCCCTTGTGACTCAGGGTCATGAGGCCCCGGTCCCTCCCTCGGGAACACCAGAGATTTCCTGCAGTCGTATCACACCAACAGTATAGCCTCCAGTCAACTAAACTACCTGAACCAAAATATATACTATCCTACCTGATGACACACACAGTCTATACCACCCAAACCATACACATGGTCCACTCTAATACTTACACATCACATTGAGATGCAGTCATCATTTTCACGTTGCCTTACTAGGACCAGAGTTGATAATGCGCTCACACTCCGGCCTTGAACTCATTCCATCACCTGAGAGACCCGTTGACGGTCCCAGAGACACGCAGCCAGGCCGGGGTGCTGCTACGGCCGCCAGAGTGAGCGTTAGTGGGTCACAGTGTCCTTGTTACAGCCCCCACCCCCAACCCCCCCCCGCTTATTTTCCATTACAGAGGAATAAATCAGCTGCCGCTCTCCATCGCTCCAGTCAGATGTTCCTGAAGATTGTCACGGCTGGGAGGAGATGCACACTCCACGCTAGTTCGGTATTCTGGGACAGAGTAGGCTGTGCCGGTGCCCCCGCAGTGAGCTTACGGGAAATGTCACTAAACCGTCGCAGGCTCGCGGGATAAACTGTCAGGCAGATCGACAGCGGTGTCGTAGCACCCTGGCTCTTATAACCTTCAAATGCCTTCAGTCCGATTTCTGCTTCAGGACTTTCACATGACTGCTACAGGAGAATTTTACCGGGACCGGGAGAATAACCTTGACGGTTTGCACACACGTGGTCTCGATCTAGGTGAGAGAAAAGGATCCGCTAACATCTGACACTCTTCACAAACGTCACCGCTCTGAGGGGCTCGTAGCAGTCCCGTTCCTCCCAAAGTGCACTATCACCCCCCTTCCCTCCTCGCTGCTGTGTTGAGGTTGTGAGAAGCAGATGTGGTGGCCGATCGTTCCCCTCCTCCTCCTCCTCTCTGCCAGGGGGGCTACCAGTCGCACAGATGAGCGTTCACCTTAGCCTCCCAGCTCTAATTAAATTGAACTCAACTGGCAACGTTTCTTAATTAAAAAAGCAGAGAAAAGAGCGTTTGGTTAAAATGGCCGAGGGGAAAAGAGGAAGAGGGAAAATCTCCACACACGCGGTGAGCGGTTTGCCGCAGTAACTCTGGATTAGCGCCGGTCGTGCTTTGCTTTCTTTAGAAAAGGGTGAGAGTTCATGCTCATTGATCGTTTTTCGGGACACCCTTGGAGAACGAGGCAAAAAGTTTTTGCCGTGTAGCTGGGCTCCTGACTCTCCTAATTCTGCTTCCTCTTCTGCTTGCTCTTAATCTGCTCCCAGGGTTTAAAATGCTAGCCACCTACAAGTCTCTCGCTGGTGTTCCACACTAATTTATTTACAAAGCTACAGTGCAAGGCTGACTTCATGCATAGGGTACAAATGAGATGCTATCAGAAAATCTACTACAAAGTGTTCTTCAAGAGTTCCCGACTGCGAGCCCTTATCAGTCTACAGTTTCTCTGCTATCCAAAAGAGGAGACACAGGTGAGGAATCTTAAAATAGGTTGCTGAGCTAGTACAGGGTCTGAAATTTACTGAAATTCGCCAGCCACTTAGATACTTTACCGACCAATTAATTTTTTAACGGAAATACACGTTACCATGCTCTGCAGCGCTTATTTTCCAATAAAGGACCTAAATACAATTTGAACAAGCAGCGTTCATTAACAGTTCCGTCATAGCAGGTACATTAACTAGAATACAAAACGAGCATCACAAAACGGTGCTGGTGACAGTGGCATTAAACTTTCAGCGTACCCCAGGAAAAGTATTTATCTTAGTTTCCGTTTTAAGCGATTTAAATGTAGATCATCAATGTCTGACCAAAAACCAGGCATATATATATGAGCACTGTGTCTGAATTAACAGTGGGCTAACCTTGGCTAAATATGGGGGAATTGGGGGGGGGGGGGGGGGATAATTAGCCTTGTATCTGACCCCATCCGTTTCCAATTTAGAAAATAACACAAGAAGTTGTAGGTTGTGTGGGATGAATCTTAGGCCATTTTAACAATTAAACTGTAAGCAGTTTAAATGTTTCTTTTTGATCTTGGTTGAAAATCCTGTATGAACGTGGACAATATTGCATTTTATTTCTTAGGAAAACGTTTCTCTGTGTTAATACAAAAATCTACTAATTACAGAGTGTGTTATGTGAGTGATACTCCACGGAGAGACAGGGATTCGTTGAAACATAAACCATGATGGGAGACTGTGTGCCCATTAGCCCATTAGCGACTACACATTTAAGTTGACAATTTAGTCTCAATATTTGTCAAAATTAAACTGCATCTATTTTAGTCTCAATATTTGTCAAAATTAAACTGTACCTATCTGTTAATTTAAAATGGGAGATCTCCTGATCTGTAGCTCTGGGTGTAAGAATGATATTACTCTACTCCACAATGCTCTGTAAGAATACTATTACTCTACTCCACAATGCTCTGTAAGAATGATATTACTCTGTTCCACATGCTCTGTAAGAATGCTATTACTCTGTTCCACAGTGCTCTGTTAGAATGATATTACTCTACTCCACAATGCTCTGTAAGAATGATATTTCTCTACTCCACAGTGCTATGTAAGAGTCCTATTACTCTGCTCTACAATGCTCTGTAGTAATGTTATTACTCTGCATTGCTCTGCTCCAAAATGCCATATAATTGCTATAATATAGCATTGCTATACAATGATCTTACGCCTGGGGGAATTGCCTGGCTGTGTTTGGAGATGTTGGATAAGGAGGCCTGTCTCTTGCAGGGGATGTGGAAGGCTGGCGCCTGCTTTGGACGATTAAGCAAACAGGGTTCGGGTCACTAATCAGCATGGAGAAATACTGGAGGGCGGCAGAGCAGAGCAGAGCAGCAATCAGGCGCTCTCAGTGCCTCTTCCTGCCGCCCCACTAATGGCATTCCGTTCAGATAGCCGGGGCAATCAATGCTTAACGAGCCACAGAGAAGCGGAACCCTGCAGTCTCAGTGCGTTTGAACCCGTGCCTCCTCCGCCGCTCAAGTCCGTCCGCACTTAGAGCATTTGCAGACCGCGTCCGTCCCGAGTGGTCCTGCAGGGGGGTGGGGTGGGTGGTTAGTGCTTCTCTTGCTGCATTCTGGGAATGGCCCTGTCCTCTCCCTTGCTGGGAGATTATCTCTCAAACGCGGGCTCAAGCGGCCAGGCGTAATAAGATGATTTTTTTTTTCCCCCCGCGCTGTAAAGAGCAGCGAGACCGTGACGCAGCCCTCGATCGCGCTCTCCGAGAGCTCCTGTGTCTCCCAGATTGTGCTGCCGCTCAGCTCACGGTCACGCCTCTGAGCCCATCGACGGCCCACGTCCTCCTCATGACTCTTTCATGAGACACCCATGGTCCCGCGCCAGTGCAGGCGAAGGTCACCTGATGGATCAGGCTCATAGAAAACAAATTGGAGAAACCCTGAAGTGTGGCAAATTCTAAATTAAATTACAGGTCTAACTGCACCATTTGGTATCAAGTTGACATGAAAAATTCATGATATTCATTAGCCTACTTTAATAACTGAAGTTTCTCGAACTCTTAAATAGCCTCATAATGTGTGGCAGAAATGGGAGATTCGTTTACTAAGCACACTGATAAACAAATTCAAGTCTGTTGACAATGTCAGCAGGAGTCTAAAGGTGTTAATAAATCACTGAGGACTGTCAGTGGATGGTTCATGGGGCTGTCTGTCTCCCCAACAGCACGGCTGGGTGTCAGCGTGAGACCCACAGGCTGTTAATAAACCTGTCATCGTGTCCCAGCAGGGCCGCCGCGCGCCCCGCCGCGCCCCCATCACACCTGTCCGTGGGTGTTTTCTCTTCTGTTCGACGACGGCTCTATTAAGCGTCACACGATCGTCGCTCTGGAGCCGTCCAGAGCACAGGCTAATGCTCGGGTTAACGCGCGTTTGGACTGGCGACTTGACTGAGCGTCTGATCGCAATGTCATTGTGTCCATTGTGTCCTGAGACCACGCAATTTAAAGGACAAAGGTGTCGATGTTGAACGCGTTGGAGGTAAGGGGGCAATGCAAAGTCTTTTGTATACGGATGACTTGTGTTTTTTCGCGTTGAGCCTCCGTTGGTCCTCATTTGCGGCCAAATGCTAAGGAATGACTTGTCTGAAACCTGGTCTGCGGGGTGGAGAAGCTCAGGTCTGTCCAACATCTGTCTGCACGCCGCCCTGGTGAATCCTGACGTTTGCTTTCTCCCCAAGGTGCTACCCCACTCTGCTTTTGCTCGCAACCACCATGCCAAAAAGGGCGGCTGTTCGCCGTTACGATGGACTGCACTTCTGCGTGCTTCCTGACTGCTGATGTGATTTGACGGGGAAAGTTCTTCCCTAAACGGAGAAGAAGAGCGAGAGCGAGCGAGAGAGAGAAAGAGGGGGGTAGGCATTCTTTTTAACTAAGGCTCTGAAGTCTGCCAAATTGTCAGAGACCCTGATCCTATGCACGAGCAGAAGGCTGCCACCGACCAGCACCCTTCTCCTCCACCCTTCTCCTCCACCCTTCTCCTCTGTAGCTGCTACATGCAGCTCCAGCAGCATTAATGGACTTTGTAGGAAAGAGCTTCCCCGTCTCATGTTACGCCTGTCCCTTAAAACTCCTCACCGCCTGCCTGTTCATCGAGACACCGCTGACAAGATAAGGGCCGTTTAATGTCTCCCTAGCCCCGGTGGAGACTGCCTATGTAATGTCTTTGGGTGCATTTTCTTATAGCGAAAATATTAAAGTGAATAAGGGCTTGCCCATCCACTGTGAGCCATCGCCCAGTAAGGGCCACCCCGCGGTTAGCTACTCGCGGCCAGAAAAACTCCACACGTATATCGCAGCAGGAACCAGGTAAACGGAGCAAGCAAGCACGGACGCACCACACACACACCACACACACACCATACAAACACAGGCATATTTGTGGAGAAACTATGCTTGTTCTATGTGGGGACACCAGACAGTTACGCGGCCGCCTCTCATTAACGGCGCAAGGTGACAGTCTGGAGAGAAACGAACCGACAGACTGAGATTCCCAGATCAATGGGCCATTAGGAATATACCTTCTGAAGTCGCTTCTGTCTCAGGAGACCCATCCAGTCAGAACTGAACGGCGCGCACTTGCATCTGCTAACAATACAGATATTTTTACAACAAGACGAGAAGAATAATACCAAACATAATATACTGTTTGCTGTACATTGATTTTTTTGGCCCTGGGTGGGGGCATCTGTTGGAAGGAGACCATCGTCCCCGTCCACCTACCAAGAAGGATGAATGGCCTTTAAGGGTGTTGTGGTGCCTCCAGGAAAATAAAAATTCTCTTAGCAAGTATGCTCAAGGAGAATCAGAAAAAGCCCAGAAATACACAACTCACGCTCAGCAACATGGAAGCAACAACAAGGAAAGTAATTAACACTGACCTCCGTGTGGTTGTGTCCGGGAGCCAGAGAAGTCCTGCTTTGCATTTCAGAGTTAACTAGAGCAGAGTCTGGGAGGGGCTGGGGTGTAAATTAAAGAAGAGAGGACGGATTCTGTGTTCTAGTTTACAGAGGGCTGCGTAGCGGACAGGCAGCTGTTAGTTACCGGTTAAGCAAACTACTCTGTGCTGCAGGCAGAGAAGAAGCAGAGAGAGAAGTCCATTTAACCAACGTCATGTACTGTTATAACCCACAAGTGTGGAACAACCATGTAAAGACCTTTCAGGAAATTCCTGGGTAAGTCTCGAGATCCAGAGTGGGAAATAAACAGACTTCTTCATGTTGGGAGTTGTTCTTTTATATTTCAGCCATATGACCTATATGCACTTAGAGAACTATGGACTCTGGGACGGAACACGCAGATTCTATTTTTTTTTTTTTTTTTAATCACATGATCCACAAGGGGAACTTCCAAGTCCGGCCCATTGCTTTGACAGCTCCCAGAGAGTCGATGCACAGTGTCTAAAACTAATCTGACAGGAGAAGACCCGACTGACAGGAAGTATATCCCAACGTGCTGCTCCACCCCCGGAGAGGGAAAGACGGAGCGGAACGGGTGTGGTAGGAGAACGGGGGGGAAGAAAAGGAGGACATCTGGAGCAAAGTCAGAGGAGCGGTGCGGGCGAATTGTGACTCCTTCTCATCCGCAGGAGCGCGGCGTAATGATGTCTTTGGATCGATACGAAACTAGCGGCAGGGGCCCCTGCTGCTGCTACCAGTGCTGACCACTTTCTCACACCCTCTGCACGACCCAGAGTCCCCTCTGCACGACCCAGAGTCTCCTCTGCGCGACCCAGAGTCCCCTCTGCACGACCCAGAGTCCCCTCTGCGCGACTCGAATGCATGCTCCTTCACTAATCTACATCACAGGGCGTGCTCATCAAATGCTACATCTCAGTACAGCCCTTTTTGACCTGCGGTCTAATTGCCATACTCACCCGGCTTACAAGTTGCGTTTGCTGCGCCTTCCATACTGTTCAGGATTCTGAGAGCGGTGCCTAAGCTTTGGATCTGAACTGGCGCTGCGGCCTTAACTTTGCGCCACGCTCCGGCCCCTCCCGTCTCAGCCGTCATGAAAATGCACGGGGTGTTAATTCTGGGACAAGGGGCGGGCCTGGCGAACTCCACTGGGTCTGCATGAAAGAGCTGCCTGTTCACCAAGCCTTTCATCTTTCAAAGGGCAAAACCAAAAACACAGGCCGGGGAAAGAACAGTATTTCACCGGAGCCCGAGGTTGACCCGGCCAATGAGGAAAAAACAAACAAACAAAAAAAATTGTTGAGTTAAATAAAATGCACCAAAGGTTTTCTTCGCATTACTTCTACACCTGGGCAGAGGTAGCAGTCCGAGTGTCGTAGGGAACAACGAGGGACAAACTCATCATTAGAGCCTTCAGTAAAGTTACTCCGTTACCATTAATTTAGTGGCATTATTCATGTCTATTGATTGCTATTGATAAGGACGATGGTAAAACAAAACACTGAGTTTATTCTCTTGCTTTGCAAGTCCTCTATGCTGACGTACCTTAAAAAAAAAGGTAAATCTGCAATATTCGATGCCTTACTGCCTTACACCTTTAGACTCCTGCAATAAAAAAATGCTGCCAATATCCCGCTTGTAGTACTGTCATGAATCTCAGAGCAACAATCTGTCCCCGCGTATTCCATTAAGCTGCTAGGAATGCTAGTGCTACACAGGAAGGTTGTGTTGAGTCAGGGGTCCAAATAGCAAACATAACAGAAAAAAACGACTGTAGTCAATTTACAAAATTAAACAATAATCCCGCTTTAACAGAAATTTTGGTTTGTAAGAAGCTTTGGGTTAACAGATAAAGTGAAAGTCCAGTAAATATCATACTTGATATTAGACGTGGAAAAACTATATATAGTTTACCAAAGTGTGCCCGCCAATTTTGGCCCATCCTAGTTGAACCTAGTCTATTTGTTTCCATGGAAATGAGAAACTAAAACATGTTTAGGCACAGTATAGAATCACAAACACACATAAAATCTAAATATAATTAGCACTTACGGGTGATATCTATTTTCCATCTCCAACTCCTCCTTAAGGAACAGCTTGCCTATGTCGTTTTGGTGAATAATTAAATGTTTTTATTAGGGTTATAAAATACAACTACCTACATTAAATGGTCATAAAACTGGCACGTTGGCAAAGTGTCGATAAAACGTCCGCATTGTACGTCTTATGCCCGTCAATCTCTTAATTTGGGGAACAGTGAAGACACTGACCCCGCTGCCACAACGGGCTCCGTTATGTCTCGTCTCATTTTCATCGATCACATCAGCGTCACTCAGCCAGCAGACCGGCAGCAGTGGTGAAACGAAAGGAGACGGACAACGCCACGTACCGGAGGCGAGCTGCATCCAGCCGCAGATCTTGTAGACGGTGGCGGTGCTGCAGAAGAAGAAGAGGGCGAAGCAGACGATGCAGGAGATCACCAAGACCATGGACATGCCGATGAAGAAGGAGGCGGCTTTGAAGGCGCCGGACGGGATGGAGCTGAACTCCGTGAAGCTGCCCTGGCACGTCAGCTCGCGGGACAGGCCGTTCCCCACGCAGTAGTGGAAGAGACCAAAGTAGCCGACCATCGGGGTGTCCATGCCGTCGCCGATCCAGTACGGCTGTATGAAGCACACCACGTTCACCATGGCGAACAGGATGGTGAAGATGGCCCACAGAACTCCGATTGCTCTGGAGTTCCGGACATAGTTCGTTTGGTATATTTTAGCAGCGTCTGAGGCCGGAAGCATAGCTGCAGGAGTTCCAGGGACCATGTTACGCTTCTGCTATATATTTGTTTGTTATATAGGCTATTTGAAAAAGAGAATGTGAACGCAGAGATAATTTTGAACAGCCTAACAACAATACGTTTCTACTCAAAGTCTCTTCTCCTCCCCTGCAATAAAAATGGTCACCGGTTCTTCAGTTGTGTTGTACTAAAACACGGGCAACATCTGCCGGTATTGATCACCGGGAGAATAGTGCACGAACAGCATATCCGTGTCTTCGCTCAGTCTACCCAGCGAATGGCTTGAGTAGATAAGGAGCTCCGCAGTTCCACTAGACAGAGGTCCCGTCACACGTGCACAGGTTTAAACCACGAGATGTTTTCTTACTCCACCGTCGCATTTTTCCAAGTAACGGTCTTTGATGCACGGCACCACAGCGTCATCCGCGGTCTTCAGACACGTCAGATACTTTGTCACAGAATAGCACAGATTTCAACTAAAACATCCTCGAAATGGCAAAGCACATCAAAGCTCCACGTAAATAACGACAATCGCGACCGTATCAGTAAACACTAGGAGCCCCCTCTTTCTTCAATAAAACGAATTCCACGGGGGAAAAAATGTAATCGTCATAGGAGTCGAAAAGCTAACGCACAGCCTCAGCACGTATTTTTTGGGTTGCTACGGATGTTAATTTTTTTCTCAACAACCTTCACACGATTCCGAAAATACAGTCAGAGTGACGCGGTTAAAGGCAGCAGACGACGCCAGTCGGTGTATTTATGTAACAGTGTATAGTATTCTTTTTAGAGATAATGTTCATTTTGCCTGTGGCCAGCTGGTAGTCTAATTTATTTCAGAAACAACTATATTCCCCCCGTCTGTCGTTAGTGCTGTGCATCGTCTCGCTCTTGTTTTGATCTTGACGAGCTAACATTAAATTCCATTCTTGCTCATCCTTTTACACAGTCCGAGTTAAACACGAGAGAAATAACCGCCTGTCTTGAGCTGTGAATTATGTACAAAAATTGTTCCGCGTTTTAGCTTGACTATAGGATGTTAATTGACATCAGACTGACCAGACCTAAGGTCACGTAACTCTCTTCTCTTCGCTTTTATCAAGATAGGTCTGCGGTTCTGTCGCGCTGAGGGACGGAAACAGCAGTGGCGGCGTTTGTATTCAGCGCAGATGGACGGAACCGCTGCAGCGACGCGCCAAGCACGTCTGTGTCATCCAAATTAAAGATACGCACAGATACTGGATTTTTTAAATGTACCTGTCCTTCAGAATCTTCCCCTCTCCTTCGTCGCGGAGAAGTCTATGCGAACCAGACGCAAGTGTGAGCTCTTGAGCACATGCAGGTTTCTAATATTCGGCACATCTCTGTTGGCTTACAATGACGTCAAGAGCATGTTTAACAAAATCAGTTCTTGCGACAGGTGGCTTTTTTTTACCATCTGCAGTAAGAAAGACACGCGCACGTCTTCTCAACGGTAGTGCCATCACAAATAGTGTCGCCATTTTGACAAAAAATTAATTATGACTGTTAAAATTACTACCCGTGTTCCACAGGTCCCTACTTTTCCTTCAATAAGCTGCAATTGCATCGAGCTCATTTTCAAGCAGAACAATCACTCGATCGTTATACAAAATAGCAGGCCAATTGGACAGTAGTCTATTGGAATTCTACCTAATGGTGTCTTAATTCTTTGACATGCTATCAAGAACTTGAACGCGTAATGTTCAGTTTTCAGGTAATTTTTTTATTTTTATTTTGGTTAAGGTTAAGGTCATTCGACACAGCAGGTAGTGTATTTTTGCTATACAGTTAAACAATGTGTGTTGAGGAAGAAAATAAGGAATTATATAATTAACAGAGATAAATGTATCACCCGGCGGATAATGCAGCTATTTGACAAAAAGAATGAATTAATAAATAAGCTTTCTCTCTTATTTGTTGAAAGTGCTACACTATATTCAATTACCCTTTTTCATAATCAATACGTAAGTTATTATATATTATACACTGAAACGTTCATCCTTTCTACAACAAACGACCATGGTCATTTCATCAACAGAACGTCTTCCTCGCCATGTGGTCCTATCGTAACAGCTGTCAAATTATTCTGCGGGGCACTCACTACAAGTTCCAAAATCCCCCGCGTAAAGCCTGGAAAAGGAATGCGAAAAGGTCACGAAAGAGGACTGGTCTAAAATAACGGCAGTCCTTGGCTCATGAAATCAGAGATAGGTCACGACCATGCTCTGAGTGGTTTTCTTACACAAATAACTTGCAAGGTGTGTGCAATATTTATAATGTTGAAGTTAACACCTGTTGTGACTGAATTAATTGTTTAGTTTTGTCAAGCGTGGCAGCTTTCTGCCGTCGAATCTACGAAATGCTGGTGCTTTATTTTTCTTTGTCAGGGTAGTCTACTTAGAGATTGTTGTGAATACGTGTTGAAAACGAGAAAATCCCTAGAATCCGCTGCTGTGTCCGACTGAACACGAATGTTATTCATGTTACTTAAACGGAGGCACCTAGATGTCGCTAAGTGTTACTAGGGTGCGGCACTTCACGTTTGTCGCAAACAAATGCAGTAGAAGCGGTTTTAAATTCGAGGCGGGGTAGCTTCCAAACGCTCACACACCCGTTCTCGGGTGAAGTAGTAACAAGAAGAAGATAGGATAAACTTGCTTTGGCTTTACAAAAAAGGGTAGCTTTATGAATCACGAAAGGCATTTTACAGGAAGAAAAGCATCCCGACGTACGGGGACATTTTAACCTCGTCTCACAAGCCAAGTTTAGTCTTAAAACTTAACTTTAAATCTGGAATAATTAAAAAAGAAGTTGGTTCTACGCAATATAGAAATTATCTTTTAAATATTCATATAAACTGTTAGTTGGGGGCTGGTATCGCTTTTCTAAGATTTAATGAGCTGGCTAAACGATTGAAACAGTCAGATTTTATACGCAAGGGTACAAATAGTAGTACCCACCAGAGGTGTGAAAGCACAACACCTTAACGTTCTCGTATTTGTTTTTAGAAAAGGTCATAATTTGCACGTTCCACCATTCCCTTAAATTGATTCAATACCAGCTCCTCTTTTTCAGAAGATTAAGTTCAGAACTGCTGGGGGATTAATTCAATCAACAGAAAATGGAATAATATATTATAAATCCTTTATTTTAATAACACAAAGGACACTGCAACATATTCTGAGGTCGTTACTATTTTGATTTTAGCGTGAATCCTGCAATATGAAAGACTTATTTATAATAATGATTTTATCCAGACAAACTGGCTGTATTTTTTGTGCCCCTGTCCTCCACAACCAATCAGCTCCAGCAATGTGTATTCAATGCACTTCCCTGCTTTGATATTCGGTCGGCGTTTTGTGCCACAGTGCAGTATTTGCTTTGCAGGAGTCACCTACTGTGAACTACCGTTGCTTACAATGGCACTCCTTATATTGTTATTCACAGACATTAAGGGGACGTTTAAAGGGAACATCGGCGAGGCCTCACCTGTGATCGTAACCTGAAGCCGTCCGATTTGGCCTCTGAATCACCTGACACTGGGGGTGCCCGTGAGGCGGTATGTGACGGGTTTGGACTCATGGTAGCCTGGGCCGGCCCGAGAGCCACGCCGTGGGTCAACGCGACGGCTGTGCCTGACCTTCGTCTGACCCGGCCTTGTCCGAGCTGTGGCGCCGCGTACGTTTCCCCTCCAGGATGTGAAGCCTTGTTGTTGCAGAGCGTAGCGTCATGTTTCCAGTGAAATTACATTAGCTGGACCCCTGAATGCCTTTTTCCTGCAAATTGGTTGTTTGTGCCTGGGTTAAAGCATTACAGAAATGATAGATGGGGTGAGGTCATTACAGTGTTCATCGTTGTATTGAGTGATCGTATCTCAGTGGAAAATGGATGGCGTTGATTTGGTTTTAGAGGGTAGGTGGGGCAGTTGGTGATCCAACTCCCGCTTTCTCCGTTCATGTCTCGCCTGCACGATCTTTGCTTGTGCCTCCTGCTGGCCGGGGGGTGTCATTTCCATGAATAAGGGTGGCCTGCCGCGTGGCCGTGCCTGTCTTGTTTCTTCCCATGCCGTTGTCAGTGTAGCCGTGCGTGTTAGTCATGGTGGGTGTATTTAACCTCCTCAAAAACCATTCAGTTAAAACCCCAGTGCCTTTGAACCTACGTTTGGATCCGTTAATGTTTGGTGACCCCCTGACGTGGAGGGACTTGTTACAATAACGATGCTGTTCCCCATGCAAGGACTGCGCCGCTGATGTCTTTGTGGACAGTGTTGGGGGGGGGACCACTCACATACATACCCACACAGTAATCCTCTGGCTGATGCTACTTAATCACAGCACAGTGGGCTGGCGGGAGGAGCGTCAGCGTGGTCAATATTACCGGGGGGATTATCTCTGATCTGGCTCAATGGTGCTGGGGCTGTTTTCATTTCCCCGTAACCTATCTGCCCCGGTTGTCTTCTGGTCGTGCTCTTACTGGCCTACTGGTTTATGTTAAACAAGCTCTAGCTTAGGTAAGCCTAAGGTAAATCCTAGTGGCACAAGCCTTGATACTGAAATTTACAAAATGGGCACCAGAACAACACGCTGGGGGCTCAAGTAAGATAAAAGATGTTTTTTTGAACATTCCTCCATCCCTCTTCAACTGATATATGCACCAGAGACTTCCCATGGGACTCTAAAACCCTTCTGGAATTCTGCCGCCCAGCTCTTGCAACACAGAACACTTACTATTCCTCGCGGTGAGCGTCAATAGCGCTGCTAACCTTAGCAGTCTCCGCGGCTTTCAAATATAAGTATGGATGCGCAAGATTAACCCGCGAACTGTCAAACGACAAGAAGATGAATGGCGGTCTGGGGAGAACACGAAAAGGCGGATATGTGCTGAATGACAAGACACCGACAACCGAAACTTGACTGTCAGTCTCAATTGGTTGATCTCACTCGCTCTTGTGACGATGCGTTTCTGCTGTCTGCCCGTTAGACCCTGCTTTGCTCTCAGTCGCATTTTCTATTTTAGAGCATCTCGGTCACTTTTGGGGTAGAACTAATCAGCTGAATTTAAGAATTCCGTTAAAAATGATTTAGCTGCTTAGCTATATGCTCTTTACACTGATTACCTTGCGTAGCTTACATTTTTTTACATTACCCATTTTCACAGCATGGTATTTACTTAAATACCACTCTTAATTGGTATGGCAACGGGCCTGTCAATCAAATCAAACTTTTGGTTGCAGAACCGGCTAACATGCATCGCATTTCAATGTGGTCGCATGTCGAGCTGTTTAAAATAATGCTAAGTGGCAATACTTTGAGTTCAACACCAGATGTCAGCGCAGGCTCGTAAAACATTGTTTTGAATTGTGGATGGTCGTGGAAATTAATTTTCCTCACTACTAGTCAACTGGTGACACGTGAAAAAGTAAAAACAAACAAACTTGTTGTTGAAGTGTTGCAGTTTACAGAGCAGTTGCTCTGCCCATTAGCTCACAGATAAAGTTGCACTGTTGCTTTAAGTTACAACAAGTTGAACAATTGGGAAGTAAAATTTCAGCACTGTGTTAAAAGACTCGTAACTTTTCAAGATTGCCATATTAAACCCATTAAGAATTTTATGACTCGTGGCCCAGAAACTGGGCAAAGAAAAAAGAGCTGGAAATGTTACAAAGGCAATGTTCTTTGTAATGTTCGCATTAAAGGATATTTTTCTGTTTCTCCAAACATAAAAGAGTTGTGACTGATGAACTGGAACACTGAGAGGATTTTTTTTGTGCCACTGGTGTGCCGGTGCTTTTCCATCCTCTTAATTCATGCTGAAAATCTGTGGAGTGTGGGATAAAGGATGTGGCTGGCCGTTAATGGCAGAGGGAATGGCCACCAGGGTGGTTGTGTTTCTGAGTTATGTAAGGAGTTCACCACAGTGGAGGGGTGATGGTGGGGGGGGGGCTGCTGTTGCTGTTTTGGCTCTCGCTGCTGGTCGAGTGAGGAACAACAAAGTCGAAACCCCGAAGATGCTGCCGGAACGAACGCACGCACCCGGGACCTGGTCCTGCTTGGAGGGGGGGGATCCGGCTTTCGGTGGTGACAGTGAGATCTGAGAGGCGGATCGCAGGGGATGATGTGGAACGTGCGGTAAAGAGAGCGAGAGAAGAAGAATGACTCGCACAAAATGAGATATTTCGGGAGTTTAGATTTTTTGGAATTGGGAGAGTGCCACGGTGGATCTTTCTATGAGAGACCAAACAGGGTGTTTATCCTGGCAGCAGAACAATGCTGTGCTTAATCTGTGCGCGAGCGCGATGGAGCGCCTGGGTTGGGGGAGATAAGGCGAGGTTATGAGGAGGTTGCGGTGCATTCCTGTGGGGCTGGGCTGGTGGATGGTGATTTGGGACCCCAGCGTTCCCTTTTAAACGGCAGTCCCCGTTGGCGCCGCTCTCGATAATAACCTCTTCTCTCTCATGGTCTCTTTATTCCCCACTCAAAACCGGGCTTTTCTCTGCAAGATCCCACCCCCACTCTTCCGTTTTTTTCCCCCCACTTGTTTTCTTTTTCTTGTGACTCAAAGCATCGCTTATCTTCCTGGCTTTGGATCTGGGCTTCTGTTCTGCTCTGTTCTGTTCTGTTCTGTTCTGTGTGCGCCCTGCCCTTATGGGGTCCAGCCAAACGGCGTTCCCAGAGGTGAGGGCCCTGGTTTGTATTTGGGAACTTGCACGAGGAACGGCGGGCCGTTGTCTCCACTGCTCAGCTCTGTGTTAACTGGGATTAGCTTTCCTTGTTTTTTTTTTTTTTGGACGCGTCTTTTCCCTTTCAGTTCTAAAGCAGACTTATCAACCAAAACCGTGGCAGGGATTACCGGAGCCATGAAACCACCCTGTGATCCGAGACAAACAGAGCCGAAACTGGAAAGCGCAGCCACCCCAGCCTGTTTGTCTCAGTACGGACCGGTCCGATCTCAGTCACTTGGGCTGCTGTCTTTGTACAGGGTGGTGCATTTTGCTGGCTGTGCAACCAGCACCATATGGTTTTTGTTGCAGTTCTAGCCTGGGGAGTGGACCATGTTAGAGGTTCAGGTGATGGTGGATGGTATACCTCTGGCTAGCATATTTTTATAATGAACCTCTGCTTTGGCCGCGAGAGACGCATGTGGGCCCAAGTCAATGCCAGAGAGTCTTTAACTGAACTTTCACTTCCTGGCTGCAGCTGCCACTGGATCCACTCAATGAATGAATGAATTACTGCAGGTTCCACGCTCTGGGGCCTTTGTGAAAGGTATGTGTGAAAGCCCCTGTATGAGGGGGGAAGGTGTAATGGTTTTAACTGCATTAAATCCCTGTAGATAAGAGCATTCTTCTAACATTCTCCTGGAGAAACTGGACAGCAGGTGAAAATGTTGATGGGAACTTTAATTTGCCTATTGTCAGGGTCTCTCTCTCTCTCTCTCTCTCTCTCTCTCTCACACACACACACACACCCCACCTTGACCCTCGGGACAGCCAGCTGTGGATCCTGGCCATGTTGGGATGACTCTCATTAGCCAGATATTGAGAGTACTGCGCTAACGAGGCTCTCTGAGCGGGATTGTCCCCACACCATTCACACCCTCCTGCTCAGTTCATCTGTTAATGTTAGTCCCCGTTTTGTATTTTTGGTTTCGGAATCTGTGAAATGTGCTGTGTGTGATGGGTCCTTCAGATCAGGCCAAGTACGAGAAAAACCCATTAGCTTACATTTTAAATGTGCTTTATGGGTTAGTTTTCCATTGTGTTCCACATAGTAGAATGGAAGCACAAAGATGTCTCCTACTTCAGACCATGTTGTATACGAAGACATGCAGTTTTTGCCTGTTTGAGTGCTATTAGATATGTTGTTAGATTGTTTTCAGCGAATGTGTATTGGGTGAATTCTATTTGTCAGCCACTAGATGGCAGTGTGTCCCCTTTCCCGTGGCATAAACCTCGTCTAAGGTTGCATTTTTGTGGATCCCAAGCCTAGCTACTCTATACATTGGCGGATATCCTTGTTACTAAACGATTGCATGTCATTTCTGCTTGATGATTAAGTGTAGATATTTATAATAAGTATCTGGTACTGGATAAAGTTTCAGCGGGTTTACCTTCTTTTGGCCACCCATTGCTGTACTTCGTCTCCTCCTTGTGGCTGTGAGCGCCGGACATTAATCATTCTCTGGCTGAAAACATGGATCAAATTGCTCTGGTGTGTCTCTATAGGCCGCCCCATGTTTTTGAGTTCACTGAATGCTTTATCTGCCTGTGCGTTGGTGTGGGTGTACGCGAGTGTTTCGTTCGTCCACGAAAAACACTGAATCGCATGCGGACGCGCATGATGCTGGGCTATATCGCATGCGAACGCGCATGATGCTGGGCTATACCGCACGCGAACGCGCATGATGCTGGGCTATATCGCACGCGGACGCGCATGATGCTGGGCTATATCGCATGTGAATGCGCATGATGCTGGGCTATACCGCACGCGAACGCGCATAATCCTGGGCTAAACCGTCTTGACAGCACTAAAGCACATGGAAAGATGCTCTCTCTCTCTGTTTTTGTCCATCTCAGCTCAAGTCACCCCACTCAGCATCTCTGTTCTCAGGAACAGCATCTCTGTTCTCAGGAACCCTTTCTCTCATCCATTATTGAGACATGGGTTTTTTTTTTTCCTTGAGTCTCAGAATAAAACAAAAAAAAACCAGGAGAACGGATCCTTTGAATTTTTAATATTCCGCATAAAATATTTATCATAAGTTGTTCTTGGACGTGCGCGCGCTGGTAAACTTTCATCGGGACATTGGC
>JAOYSI010027640.1:0-13230 GCA_025775065.1 Hiodon alosoides
CCCCCCCCCCCCCCCCCCCCCCCCCCCCCCCCCCCCCCCCCCCCCCCCCCCCCCCCCCCCCCCCCCCCCCCACCTGTCCTTATAGGGACTTAAAATGAATACCCTATGCATTTGATATAACACATGGTAATTCATAGTTAAAAAAGAAAAGAACAAAAAAACCTGGTAAATCCAAGGTGGAATTACGGCACTTCATATTTCCATAGTGTCCTCTAACTAGCAAAAAGACAATGAAAAGATCTCAACGGAGGAAAAGGAAAGTATTGTATTACTAGCTGCCTCTCCAACAGCAGATTCTTATTCTCCAGCTCTGGAATGAGGGCTCTGGCCTCCATCAAAGATCTCTCCAGGTGGTCACACCTGTAAAGTGGTGGTGAAATAAACTCACTTCAGGGCAACATTCAAGCAATCGTGTTAATGTATAACGTCTACATTAACACTATCATCTCATAATATGTTTACCTCATGATTACATTTCAGGCTAATGCTGCTAAGGGCAGACAACAGCAGCACATCCAGTATGTATTTTGTAAATAATAAACTCATTGATTTGCAGTGAAAGACAAAAAGTATATGTTATTCATAAGAAAAAGGTGCTCTGTGTTCTAGTACCTGTCCAGCAAGCTCTGGTTTGATTTCTCCATGCTTGAACCGGACTGGTTCACCAAGTCTAGTTTCTCTTTAAGGATGCTAATCTCTGATTCGTAGTACGCCCGTAGATCGGAAATATGTCGAGAATTTTTCTCCCTCATGTTCTGCCTCAGCCTGGGAAGGAGAGGAACAAGTAAGATCGGCAGGGATTGGCTGTTGCACTCTGGTCAGTGAGGGGAGGGACACGTCAAACAAGCGGGAGCCGGAGCTTCACAGTTTTACACCCAGCTTTTTTTCTTTCTGCCTTCATCACAGCCAAACGGCATCACTTTTATCACGCTGTCTCCTCAGGATGATATTTAACGAGTTTCACGAGGATTAAATGAAAGTGAAATGGATTTGTGGAAAAGAAACCTGCAGCTCTTACAAAGACAACACCACTGGATCCTCAAGAGAGGAGGGCTCCTGAAGGCTAACCATCGCTTGGCTGGACTGTTGGCGATCTGCTTTTGGAGGGGGCAGGCGGGTGGTTTGGCCGTCCTTATCCTCCCTGCAGTGCCCGTTATTTGTGCTCAAGAGGTCGTTGCGGTGGAAGTGGGAGGCGGAGGGAGGCGGGGTTGTGACCCTGTCCAAACTCTGGGGGGATGACCTGTGGACAGGGGTGGTAGCAGAGAGGCTGCTGGTGTTGGAGGCGCAGTCCGTGTCTGTGTGGCTCTGGGCAGTGAGGCCCTCAGCCATGGAATCCGGGCTGACAGATGGACCCCGAGTGCGGCAGACCCGTGATTGGGCAAGAAAGGACGGGCTGCTGAAGCGGAAGGGGGAGGTGAAGCCAGAGGTCCTTCCTGATGGTCTCACGTGTACGTTGTGGTCCAGATTCAACACCTGGCAAAGAGAGGCAACAGGCTCCTGAGATTCACACAATAAAATTAACTGGTATCTCATCAACATGGAGCAATAAAAAGGACTAGGTCAGACAGACACAAAACCTGACAGTAAATCTGGTTGCAGTTTGAATTGTTCTGATACAAGGATTTGGGAGGAGAATTCTAGCTCAGTTCTAGAACCAGATTGTGTACATTCTGCTTTTAAACTTTCTAATATCAGTACATGCACATGGCTAGCCGTCATTATTTTCTGGCAAATGGAATAACTGCCTATGAGCATTCGAGGTTGACCTGCGTGGTGGATGTGCTGTTGTTGGAGATTTCCCGGTTGTGGCGTTTGGTGTCCTCCTTCTGTTTGGTCCTGTAGATCTCTCTAAGGGAGACCGACAGCTTGGGCTCCTCAGAAGGAGTCTACAGAAACAGGGGGAGGCAGCCATGTACCTGTTGCCTGGTACGTCACTCAAACAGGTGATTGGAATCTGAGTGGTGGGCAAAGGGAACGTACCAGGTTTGCCGAAGTTTCCTTCAGCAGGTGATAAGTGTCACTATCCAGGCTGTCTGGCAGAGGATGGTAAAGCTCATTCTCGTCCAATCTCCAGTAGGTAAGACCTACATGGGGGCCACAACATCTTCAAAAGTTTGTTAACCAACCATCTCTATCAGATTGGAATAATTCCACTGGAATTAGTGTGCCTTCAAAAGAGCTTGTAAATATGCATAAACATAATCAGGAGCTCATACACAGCCAAAAGAATGTAGACACCCCTACAAATGAGTGGGTTTGGCTATTTCAGCTACAACCTTTGCAGACAGGTGTGTAAAATCGAGCACACGGCCATGCAATCTCCATAGACAAACACTGGCAGCAGAATGACCCGTTCTGAAGAGCTCAGCAAGTTACAGGGTGACACCGTCATAGAACGCCACCTTTCCAACAAGCAAGTAAAATGCTCTGCTAGAGCTGCCCATTCAAACGTAAGTGCAGTTATTGTGGAGTGGAAATGTCTAGGCACAACAACTTAGCAGAAAAGTGGTAGGCCGCACAAGCTTGTAAAAATGGCCTATCTTCGGTTGCCTCTGTTAGAACTGTTAGTCAGGAGCTTCATGAAAAGGGTTTCCATGGCTGAGCAGCCGCACACAAGCATAATATCACCATGCGCAATGCCAAGCCTTGGCTGGACTGGTGTAAAGCTTGCCGTGTGGCTCCTGCATCTGGCAGTCCAACAGATGATTCTAATGGACAAGTTTGTCAGATCCCAGGAAAATGCTACCTGCCCGAATACATAGCGCCAACTATAAAGTTTTATGGAGTGAGGAATAATTTTTCATGTTTTTCATGGTTCAGGCTAGGCCCCTTAGTTCCAGTGAAGGGGGGGGGGGGGTCAACTCCATATTAATGCCTATGATTTTAGAATGAGGTCTCCACATACTTTTGGCCATGTACTCTACGTAAAAGTTCATATCTCGATATACAGGAAAAACAGGTCAGTGGAAAACGCACATTATGTGCATTTCATTTTATAATAACTGATTCTATAGAGGATTATAGTTCTTACAGTTTACAACATGTTTAAAAAATCTTTTACTGTCACATATTCATATAAAAATGTGAAAAAAATAATAGCAGATATATTTTTTATATCCTAGTACGAATATTTAAAGTTTTTGATCCCAAAACAGTTCTAATAGGGAAAAGATTATTTTCAGAAAAATCACCAGATTTGCCATTCTTCTAACATACACACCAACCTAGCTACATGACATTGTGCCCTGACAACATTTTACCTGAAGCTTCAGACACCGAGCTGTCACTTCGCCTCAGGTAGAAGGAATGAGAGGACTGTGCAGCAGACCGATACTGTAACCCAATGGAGATGGCTGTTAACAACACTAGCATGGGCAGGGAGTCCTCACAGGGCTGATGTTACATAATACAAAAAAAAGACCTACAAACTGCACCAACGACCACAAGGTTGAACCTTCTAACATTGTGCTTTAAAGCATTTCTCTCATCGATATCTCCACTGCAAAAATTCCTGCACTGCCACAATGAATCTACTCAGCACAGATAATCTATGCAGCCAGTCAGTGGGATCAGCCCAGCTTCTGACCAAAAGACCAACGAGACAAAGAAGGCAGACATACATCATCCGAGTCTGGGGCTTCAGGACTTCCTCCACTGCTCCTCTCCTCCAGCCTGTCCAGCGGCGTGCCCTGGCCCAGTCGGCTTTTACGCAGCCTGCGCTTCTGCTTCTGCGCCCAGGTGGTCACAGGCTGACCAGGACTCACACCCCTCCAAATCGAAAGGCCAAACACACACACACACACACACACACACACACACACACACACACACACACACACACACACACACACACACACACAATAAAAAGGAAAAAGGGATGGGTTTGGAGTCCACACTTTTGAGTCCTTTTCTTATTTATGATTACATACTTTTCTCCCCCAACATGTCTATGGACTGGGTATACAGTCTCATGACAGTTTTATACACATAAAATAATGCATCAAGACGCCTGCATTGGAAGCTTGCTGAATTCTTTCTTCCCTGCACAAGGGATATCCCAGATAACTTATTGCCCCCCGGGAACTTTGACCGTTTCATTCAGTCAAGGTACATATAGTAATATATACAGTATAGTAAAAAATAGTTTAAAAAATTCTATATTTTAATAGAAATATACTGAGGTAGCAGTGCTGAGCAGCACTTCAGTAACCAAATTTATAATCTGCAATCAGTTGTAGGTTCAATTTCTAGGAGGAGAAGCACTGAGCACTGCTACCATAACCCTTCAGCAAGAGCTCTTCATCTAGACTACTTCAATAAATATCTCTCTGCGCAAGTAGGTCAAGTATACAATTGTGAGCTGATACAGGTGCACATTAAGCAAGTTCGGATAATGTGAACGAGATTAAGTACCACCTACCCGTTGGGTTTTGGCTGGTCAGCAGTAGCAGAAGAGACGGATGGCAGAGTGCCTGGTGCCGATCCACGGAGCACACCCTCCCGAGGGTCCAGCCCTTTCGGACCAGGACGGGACACGCTGGGATGAAGATCTCCGTGATCAGGTGAGGAAAGGTACGCCTCAGGTCTCTCATCTTTACGCCTTTGGTTCCTGTCCGTGATTCTGGAATCCTTGTACCCGTACAGGCTGTGCTCTGAGGCAGAGAGTGTCCCGTAGCCACTGCTCAGCAGCACTGTTCCCTCCGGACAGGGCTCTAGGGTATCCGCTTGGGGCGGTCGAGGGGGCACCAAAGTTTGAGGGGATGGCAGCCCTGGGGCAACACTGTTTAGGAGCTCCAAGAGGGGCAGCTCAACTGGTCTCTGGGCCTGCAAGCCCTCAGTGGGCTGTGTGCCACTCTGCTTGTTCTGCAATTGCACTAGTGCCTTGATTTCATCCTGAATTAGCTAAAAGAAGACAGAGGGTTAGCAACATGACTTCAATGGTTTGGTTCTGACTAGCGCCCTGAAAGCGCACTACTGGAGTACTGTAACCTCAATCCCTTGCAATCTCTTGATTATATGAAAGCTCTCACTAGGTTCACTTGGTAAAGGTGGAAATTCAAATCAGGATCACGTAATTTGCAGACTGTGACCAGTGGAGTGGAGGAGCACAACTGGCATGAGAACCGCTCAGGATAAGGTGGGTTCAGGTCAGATTGGTTTGTTCCAGGCTACCAGCGCACAGAGACTGCTGAACCTCCTGTAATGTGCATTGTGGCCTGAAGTGCAAATGACTGACAGACTGGATAGTTCCACCATAGGGACTCATCCTGACATAACCAACTATATAAAATAATTCCAAATTCCAGATTCATGAAAAAACAGGAGAAAAGTTATTGGAGATTTCAAACGTATTCATAAAGAAAGAGGCTGGCATAGTGGTCTCTTTTTACAGTTTTCAATAAACAATGCAGTGCATGCAAAGCTTGTTACTGCTGCAGTAAATTGGCAGAAGAGAACCCAAAAATACAACAATATGCTAACCTGAATTTGGCATTGGTATTGCTCTTGCTGGGCAAGTATTTGCTCCTGGTATTGCTTCTCCACTAGCTGAAACAGCTGTAACCATCTACCCTGTTTGTGACATAAATAATAAAAACATTTTTACATCGATAACAAGCGATAACAAGGTATCACCATCATACAATTAACTGACAAGTCCATAAGAAATATTAAATAATAAATCTGAAAAAATACTAAAGCCTTTGCAATCTAGCACAATGCTGTTGCTATGATGTGGTTGCATAGTAGCACTGCTAAACAGAAATCTTCTACGAACATCAGCTGCATTTGCAATCTGCTCTTGTGGGGGTTCATCTGCATGGAGCAGCTGTGTTCCAGACTACCAACATCCTGCCAGTGACCGAGGGGGTAGAAACTGCACTCTGGTGAGCATGCTCTTGGGATCTGACTGAGCGATCAAGGTGGAGGAGGGGCATGGTATCACACCGACTTTGTACAGTTCTTCCTTTGGCAAGGATTTCTCCCCTTTACTCAGAAGTAGTAAGAGTTGGGATCTGTGTGTCTTTATAGTCATAAGTGCTGAGTATCCACCATCTAGCCTAATGAATAACAGGATGTGAAAATAAAGACACATTATGGACTGTGAAACCTAGTGAAACAGAAAAGGGAAGACACGTCATGAGATTTTACAGCTTATAGAGTCAGCTCATCCAGATTTCAGCAGTGTGGAACAGATGGGCAAAAAAGCATGGTCTGTGGGCAGGAAGCCAGTCCCTCGGGACCAAGTCCATTATCAACTTTTTAAATAAATATAAATCTCCCCATAATGCCACCGTCATCATACATCAACATGATTAGATGGAGAGCTTTTCATTCTGCGGTGTGTGGGTGCCTTTTGTGCTTTGATGTCAGCGATAATTCACAGGGGGTTGAGACCACAGCTGGAACAGAGGTTGCCAGCTACTGTGTGGCCTACAGGGAAAGAGCAGAGAACTAACCTCACTGTCCTTCCACAGCTCTGGATCTGTCTCCCCACTGCTCTGGATCTCCTGCACCAGTGCTGTTAGAGTCTGTAACGGACTGGGGTTAATGGAGGGCAGACTTCTTCCTGAGCTCAACCGGTCCTCAGCACTGAGACACAGATTCCTGCAACACACAGGTTAGGGAAACATATTAATGCCCCGTCTTCCCCCCTGCCCTCCTTTAGTAATCCCCTGCACTCGATCTGTCAGGAAGAAATTGGGCACAGACAAAGCACAGACACCGCAGGCTTACAATAGGGTAAGAATTAAGCAGGGTGTCTGAGGGTCACAAACCTGCTCTTGTGAAGACTGCTGCATGCTGGTGTTGGGGGACCTTGGCTCTTTATAGCACCTGAAGCAGCCTGGATGAAACCTTCCAGGGTATGCCCAGGTCTTTCTGGTGTGTGCTCCTCCTCTGGGCCCACCAACCCTAGCGGTGTTTCCTCAGATGAGATAATGGAGGCTTCACTCTCCTTTCCACCACTTTCATCAGCATTTTCGTGACCCAGAGCCACAGAACTAGACACGTCTTCAGAGATGCTATCATCTGTGGACATTCTTAGATAGCCTTGTTGCATAAATGCATCTGATGTCTAGGGAAAACAGCGTAGATGACGTTAAATGTGTTAAGGTCAATCTCGAACAGAAAATGAACAGCTGAGCAAGACGTAAGCACCTCTGCAACACTGAGGAAGAGTCAGAAATAATAATATAAACACAATGTTTTTATTGCGTTGAGCAAATATATAATTGTACTCATATGAGCGAAATGCACATGCGCTGTGTTTTGACAACGTGTTGTCATTCGGTTATATAAATAAAGCTGCACAGCGAGTGCAGTTCCTATCTGAACTGCAGCACCTTGATGTTCGGTGCAGGCTGTGGTTCGCGCTGATGCCTTCGCCGTGTCTGCTCTACACTCAATACACCATCAAAAGACTTACACTGCACTGTAAATAAGCTATAAGTGGACACGAACGTTTTTAGCTTAACTTACCCTCAAACTTGTCGCATATTTGTTGTTATAGACTGCATATCCAAAAGGCACCTATGCCTTCAGTTTACCCTCGCATCCATCAACGATAAAATGCCATGTTTTTTTTTGATTGGTTGTGTCAAATTGAAAACGAAAAATCTTATTGGCCAAGTTCGTTTCTAGCGAAGATAATTTTTCTGTCAGCGAAGTTTATCACTGGCTATAACCAATACGCCCTTGTGCAGAGAAGACCAACAGAACTAAATCCTATTGGTTGTTTTGCCGCACCAGAAAACGGAAATGACCTTGAGAGTTCAGGAAGCAATTGGTGTGTTGTTCAGCTAGAAATCTGAGAGACTTTTTGCTTTAGATGAGTGTGTTGCATAAATGGAAACGATACAGTTAAAGTATTTGTTAATAGTTTTGACACCGAATTGAATTATTGGTGGCTATGCAGTTAACTCGTAAGTTAAATGTGTCGCTGCGTTGTAACGTATAAACCTTTCATCGATAAAGTCTAGTAAATAGTTGGTTAATGTGATTTTTAAAATAATATAGTTGATCGCAATAAAGTACATTTAAAATGCAAAACATTTTGTAGTCTTTAACATCCAGAGAAAATCAATTATGTCACATCCACTTTTGCAATGTGTCTTCAACTTTGCCCCGAATGTGTCAGGAAGAGCATCTTCGTCTAAGCGGTTTCTGTTATCTCAAGTTTTAACGGGATGGCCATATATTCAGAATGCTGGAAAAAAAGAAAGTATTGATGTCGGAAATCTGAATGAAGACGAGCTGGAGGAGCAATTTGTTCGAGGATCTGGGCCAGGTGGACAGGCAACTAACAAAACCAGCAATTGCGTGGTACTCAAACACATCCCATCTGGTGTGGTGGTTAAGGTGAACGAACAACGCCCGTAAAACCTAGTGGCAATTGTGAGAAGGTTTTGGAGGACTTTGAAAATAAACGAAACACTAATGTGAAAATGGCATGGGCTTTCCTGCTTGTACCACGGACTATTTGGTTGTCATGTGGGCCTACAAAAGGCTAACAACAATGTTATTAATGCCATTTTATTAACGATATGTTTACTACTAAGTGTAAAGTTATTTTATTATGAAATATAGCAATAAAAATAGTTGCTTAGAAAACTCATTTTTATTACAGAAATACAAAATATTGTCAGTGCATGTTTAATGTGTTGGTCAGAAATCTTGCTTTTGAACAGATCAAGACTTAAATTTAAAAAAAAAGATTTAAATAATAGTTGCGATTAAGATAACCACCATTTTTCTTAGGCCTGAAGATTTGGAACAACCAAGAAATGTAATTGACCTGTAGATCTCTGTCGTTTGTACATTGACGATAACCACTGTCCTCTGTCAGTGTCACCAAACCAGGTCAGTGGAGACAAACAGGAAACGAGCGCGAGAAATCATGCAGGAGAAGCTGGACCTTTTCTACAAAGGCCAAGAGAGCAATGTTGTGAAGATGAGGAAGGAGGCAGAGTGGAGGAAAATGGAGAGGAAGAAACGGGCCAAGGAGACTTTGGAAAAGAAAAAAATATTTAAGGAGTCCATTACAGACTTAAAGCAAGAAAACGATGAACGATGATCGTGCCATTTTTGGAAAGAATGACTTTCGTTGCTGTTAACTTTTTAGATAACAGTTGCATGATGTGCTGATTTAGAATACTGATCCATGCTCCAAATAGTTGTGGGATCCAGGTATTGGATGGATGCTGCCACTCAGGTGCATATTTAAATTGTTCCAACACAATTCCAGTCTTATAAAAAGAATTACTTTTTGGAAAGTTGTACATTTTGCAGATTTCTCTGAAAAGGCATCTTAAACAAACTGAAAGGCTATAATAAATATTTAAACCACATATTTTCATATTTATTCTTTAGGAAATATTACATTTGGTCCATAACTACATACAAAGCTAAATAAATTGTCATTGCAATTAATTTATTGAAAATAAGTTTTATTACACTGAGTAATAAATACATACAAAGATGCAAATAATGGCTTTATTACAACAGTTTATCCAAATCTGGTGTGTGTTACAGTGTGTTTGGCACTATCCTTTCCCTCAGTCACATACCTTTAGTGTGTTAAAAAGTTTCAAATCCATTACTAAATACCCCTTACTACAATCCTGTACAAATCATGCATTTCTATAATTACCTATTAGGGGTATTACTATCTGGCATGCAAAGTTTTTTTTGTTTTTTTTAATTATATAAGCAGTCAAGAAATTCAGACATTCCCAATTGGGAACACAAATAAAACCGAAAAGGTTCCTGTCAAGTATAAGTTATATACTGATCTTTTGCAACAGTTTCTGCATTCCAAAGACCTAACATCAACATACCGTAAAAACATTTTTTAGCTCAAGTTTTTTTTTTTTTTTTTTTTTAATGTTCTCAGAAAGCCATTAAATGATTGGTTAAAGGGAAGGGTGTCTGAAACTTCCTCGGTCTTCAGTTTGTCAGGTTGCTGTAACAGTTAGGACCTTGCATTTCTCTCAGTTTCTGCCAAGCATTCCCGTACCAACCCTCTGGCATGAATGATGCCTTTGAAGGAAGAAGGAGAAAAGACAAAACAAATTTTCAATATTAATTTTGCTGTACTCTTTTCTGAGTGGATGTAAAGAAGTGGCCATCCGTACTTCTCTGAAAGAGCCAATTCATTACAAATAAGCAACCGGAACAATACTACATAAGGAAAATTTAACCCAAACTGAACCATGTGTGTTCAAGAGATGAATGGGAACGGTCAATAACTGTTAATTACACATGGCGGAATTTATCCGAGTTAAAGTATTACCTCGCTTTAGTCTTTCCATGGCGCTTTTGCTTCCGGCATATGTTGGTCTAATCTCTTTCCCCAGTTCTTCTATAATGGCTAGGAGTTCTGCATATTTGCTTTGAGGCACTTGGTTTCCACTAGTCCCCTGAAATAAAAAAAATACATCTTTTTTAAAGCACTGAAATTAGTTCAACTTCTTAGACATTATTTTAGATTTATTTGTGATGCAACACCTTGCGTGAGGCCAATGGTCCTTTATCACCTCCATTTAAATCATTACCACCAGCACCACAACCTTCGAATTGATCACCCATCTCAAGAATTAACTGGCATGCAGTTTCGCAACACAATGAAATCACCATAATTAACTTAAATTTTCAGTATTGTTCGGTACCTGTGAAAAACCCAAGGATGGCGGTCCGTAATCATTCACTATAGGCCTATAAGACTGAAGCGTTGCTAAGCTTGTCGATGGAGAGTGAACATTCCCAACTGGAAAGAAATAAGAAAGGTTAAAACAAATTAATAGAGATTCATTTTTTCAGAGATCTGTAAACAATGACCACGAAAGAACGGTTTAAAGGAATAATTATAGGCAGAGGTTTAACAAAACGCCACAAAATGCGTAGGCCTACTTATTATAGCTTGTGCTCGCATACTTAATAGATTCAACATGCAATGAACCCCATCTAACACTGGGTGTCATCAGAGGGTCAAAAAAGGAGTATTCTACATCCAGATCAATCATCAGCCCTAGGGAGACGATCATGGAGGAAACCGTATGCGCTGAATTAAAAAGGCAAAGTGATAGATTTATATTACATTTTAACATCATCCGCTTGAACGTAACCGGCTATCGGACAACGGGAATTCTTTTTAAGGCAACGATCAAGTCTCCGTTTTCTTTAGATCACCGATGGAAGAGAGGGAAAAGCTTTTTTGACTAGTAATAATGGCGGATATGAATCAGCTCTCAGGATCTGACCCTATATATATAACTGGACAAAAACTACAGACAAGGGCTTTCCCCAGGTATTCATTAGAACATCGAATTTTGCATCCGATAAAACAGCGTAAATATTTAAAAAATACTTATATTTCTTCCTTACCCTGATTCACGGAATTTCCCGGAATGTGCTGGTGAAGATTGGGTTTGTAAGACATTCCCAGAGACATAATAAATTAAACAAATAAAAATGTCCTGAAATTCACTGAAGCGTCTCTGTCTCTCTCAGACACTTTTTGTTTACAGCAGAGCGGCACCGGCAAATATGGCCGTCACTTTATATTGACACCCACAATGCAATCTATCATCACAATGGTAAATTCATTCCAATTTGACCCAAAACGGGTTACTTCTATATAAACACGAATTAGGACGTTTCGGCTATTAGACTACCTTAAATAAAATAAATATTAATTGTAATATATATAGACTTTACAATATGAAGAAAGACATTTTGAATAGTTTTAACGAGGACGTATATCGTACTAGTTTGAAAACTTTCAAACATTTTTCAAAGGTTACTTGTACCATCAGTAGTAACCAACTCGCAACAATATAGACAGATTCTGCTATACGGTGGACATATATTCCACAATACAAATTATGTATATTCTTTATCTTGATACCTTCAATACGATCAACTAAAAATGTGTTTTCACAATGTAATGCTTTATTGCCAAATGGAAACGTACTATAAAAATGATATATCTGATAACACAGCCGTGTGTGGCCACTATTGAGTTGAACGGCGATAGAAAAGTTTTTAGTTTTTTTTTTTTTTTTTTGTAAAAAGACCAGTAGTTTTAAACAAAACCCAAATATAGTTCTTTCTTGACGAATCCTTTGTTTAAAAAAACGAGCATAATTTTCTAAACAAATTGGTTACAACCAGAAATTACATACGGGAATCAATGCATTTTTCATTCTTTTATATAATTTTAAGACAGCGAGGAAAAGTAATGATGGAACCAGTACACACTAAAACAACTTTTTATTTTTATCAAAAACGCGTGTGGCACCCTTTCCTCTTCCTGTGATGCGTCGCTCCCCTCCCCCACTGGCACCCCATGAGTGGCGTACCGTAAATGCCATTTCTCCCCTCACTTAGCCGAGTGACGTGATGTCAAGTCAATGAATGACCGTTTCTGTTAAGGTATAAACGGCTAGCTTGCATGCACCGTCGATCAGAAATAACGGAGTGTCTTTTTAAAATTTCCAAGGCTGCCAAAATTTCAACTTTTACTCCAATAATTCTGATATTGTTCGCCTACAGACCCTGCCAGCTGGCATCTTGTCAATCTATTGCAAGCAGCGCGCAGCAGTTTAGGGACTACACAAAGCACATTCTGTTACGAAACGCAGCCGTGCTTTACATAAGCATTAGTACATAAACAGAAAACTACACTTAAAAAAATATTGCATCCATACCATACATTTAATTGATTAGGCAATTTTCTCCCCACCAATATGAAACAGCATTTTTGTAATTCTACAATGCCACGGGACCTTAATTTATGGTCAGCAAACGTGAGTGTTTGGTTGTAAAACTAGATACAGGGTTTGGTTTAAATACTGAATACAGAAATAATACAACTATCAAATACTGAATGGTGAAGGACCAGAGTATCATTTGTAAACCGTTACACGTTTACACAGATTAACAAAACTGAAGTGCCCTCTTGATTTTGTTCAAGATTTATTGGTCATGTGCAAGATATAAATACCTTGCCTTGTTTGAAGACATTTAAATCCTTTGTACAAGAAAACAGTAGTGCAACTGGAGCAAGCATGAAATTGTGTTGACCTCCCATTTCTTATAAACATCAATTTTGTTTTGAGAGGAGGACGAAAAAAAAAAAAAAAAAAAAAAAAAAAAAAAAAAAAAAAAGAAAAAAAAAAAATTTAAAAAAAAAAAAAAAACCCCTGGTAAAAAAATAAAAAAAAAAAAATT
>JAOYSI010027640.1:13240-32229 GCA_025775065.1 Hiodon alosoides
TTGCTAACCATTTAATTTTTTTTAACCCCAATTTTTTAAAAAAAAAATATTTTTTTTTTTTTGTTGCCCAAAAAAAAAAAAAAAAAAAAAAAAAAAAAAAAAAAGATATGCAACTATACATTTTTACATCACAGCATCATCCCCGTGGTACTCTAATATAATCATGACATTTACGGCATCTAATCCAAGCTCTTATAAAGTCATTTCCCCCTTATGAAATGCATCAATATTAGGCAAATATTAAAACAAGATAGAAAAAGTAAGGTAAATCCAAAGCCAAATAACATTAAAGGCGTAACACCAACAACATACCAGTCCACAACCTCTCATTTTAAGAACTGCATTTTGAAAGGGTGCACTTAAAATGATCATTGAATATATTGACTTTGTGACCAATGGATAGGAATCAGTTGCTCAAGAGATACAAATTAACAAAAGGTTCGTCAAACCATGCAAAGTTAGATGCGATGTGTATTCATTTTTTTTTTCTTTTTTCGATGCTGGTTTTAGAGCCAAGATAGACCCTGAAAAGGAAACAGGGAGACAGTGTAATAAAGGAATAAACTAGCAGTGCCATGCTTCGCACAAGAATGCAGTCTGCACGCATCATCAAGCTCGTATTCTTAGCATGTCTTTAAAAAATGTGATTGTTTTGTCAAACTAACCCCTGAGCATTGTACACTCTTAAAGTAACCGATAAAGTTCAAGCCCTCCATAACGAAGGAAACCAAGAGTCATCAAACAGAATCTGGAAAAACACAGGTAATTCACCAGAGGGCAACCACAAAAAAAGGAACGGAGGAAGTCGTCGTTTTCCCTCGTCTCCACCACGTCGGTGCTGGCGCCTCCTCCGTCACTCAAGTCTCCTCGCCTTGGGGACCGAAGTGCGAGGCGTTTGGTGAACGTCTCATGAAAGAGTACTCTTTGGACAGAAACCCTGAAGGTGTGCGTGCAGGGGAGCAGAGAGGGCGCCAACCGCTCGCTATGTCTTGGCAAAGTGGTTGATGCTCTGCGGGTGCAGCTGCTGCCACATCTGCTGCTGGCGAACGGCCAGCTGCTGGGACTGGTCGGACGAGGACAAGATGTTGGTGAGCGGAGCTGTGCAGTTCGCTGGAATTATCAGGCCTGAAGACAAGACAAGACACTCATCAGGGCAAAGACTTGGCACTGGACACAGCGCTCACCAGGTCTAGCCAAAATCACAGTGGGCATCTCGCAAAGTGTTTTCAGTCACATACCCCCAAATGCCATGTTTCTCCCAAGCAGACCTACGCATTTGCAAATGATCGCAAGCAAACAGCCATGGTGATTTAAATGCTAATAAGCCCTGCAGGCAACCTTACCCACAATTCGTTGCCCGTCCTCAGTTCTCAAACGAACAATCTGCATTTTTACGTTGGTTCCGCTGACGGAGGCGAGAACGCCCTCCACCTTGGTCCAGACACTCAGCACAGAGCCACACAGGACATAATACGTCCTGCAGCGAAGGCCAACGTCACACTGAAGCCCCACAGAGGCCTTCTTACAGTTCCCTCGCCTGACAAAACAGAAGGAACACCAAAAAGGCTCAACACCGTCAACAAATCCCTATGACAAACACTACGACCATTCTTTCTTAGTTAGCCACTTGAGGCATGTTTACATTTTACCATAAACAAGAATTACATTACGATGGGAAACATTGGCAATGCTGAATGGCAACAACCCATGGCAGAAGTTTCCACATACCAATAAGCATGAGAGCAGGTGTCAGCTGAGGAAACGTACTGATCTAACCAATGCTGCTTGGCATCCTCTGAAAGAACCTAGCGAAGAGAAAGTATTCAGACATTAACATCGCCGCTTTAATTTTGTCTTAAAAAAAGCCAGTAACGTATACTTTCTCATACCTTTTTGCACTTCTTGCGAATGTCTGCGTAAGTCTCCAGTTTGAGCTGCTTCCCAGTGTTAGGTCGGTACACCAAGAAGAGCCTCTTTTTGGTGTTGATCTCCTTTACTAATATGGCCGTCTTCTTGTTGTTCCTCACCTGGGAATGGATCAAAGTCAACCTTGGTACATACTCCTACGGTGTTAATTACATTATACCACCAGGATCACAGGTGTTTTTCACTGACAATTAAACCTCATCAACCTAGTTCTTTAGCTAAAGTAAGACCAATATGCAATCTTGGAAGTGACCAAAAACGTTTTTAAATGAATCCTACCTGTACGTAGAAGCCATCATCTGGTCCACTCTGGTCTGCCCAAATATGGGTGGCATCTTCCCAAGACATACCCCTCTCTACACTCACCTGCACAGAACAGACAACTGGGATTGAAAACTTTAAATACAAAAAGCCCTTTCAACATCTTTAAAAAGAGATTGAAGCTTGAGTGCCCCCCGTCACCTTATCCAGAAGGACAAGCGTTGCAGAGAGCCAATCATGCACTTTGAGAAATGGATGTTTAGGCCAAGTCAGGGTGGGGAGGGGGTTCATATAATTGAGACAAATTAGGGTCGCAAGGAAAAAGTGCGGCATCGACCCTGATAAATGCACAATAATGATTTGCCTTGAAGATACATTCTGCATGGTACACTACTGATATCTGATATTAGCATATTTATACCATAGACAGCTCCACATGTCCTGAGGTAGAGTATCCTGGAGTTAGAAACCTCTTGGAGTCAACCCTTTTCACCTTTTCATCACCAGAGCCAAGATCTGTGAAGCAAAAGACAGGTTAGAAATTACTGACAGGAGCCCTAAAAAGGCGGAGGGTAATTTTGAATATTTTCTTGATTATAAATTTAGTTCAGGCGTTTTTAAATTTAAAAAAAATTAAAGCTTACCAAGAATTCCCATGTCATATCTGCCATTCTTCTTGGCGTTTTGAATGACAGCCGTCAGTGTGTCAGCAAAGTACTGGAATAGCGCGTTCTGCTGCTGGACTTCCATACCCAGTATCCGGTTCAGAAACTTTCCAATGTTGTTGTAGTCTGCCCATTAACAAAAACAGACATTTTTAAAACCAGGACCAGGTCTACCATAATCGTTTTCAGCGGATTGCAAAATGATAGAAAGGGTAATGAATGAACAACAACAAAAAAAAACAAAAACATTTCTGACCTTTGTCCAAAGTGAGAATGCCTGAGCGATCTTCTATATTGATAAGTCCAACACCAATTAATCCATGCCGAATTTCTGTGGGAAGTAATCATTAATTGGACGCCAGTTATGGTATGGGATAAGGCTAAGCAGATACAACTACTTGCCTACAGCAGAGATGCCATAATTAGACTTTGCAGAAACAAAAGTTTAAAAAAATCCACACTTCAAAAGAGCAGTACATTCAACATAAATAAATCTATGCATACAAATCTACAGCAATACCTTTGAAGAAGTCTCCATCAAAGTTGGCAGGTGGAGAGACAAGGGGGGAATCCAAGTTGACAATGGACTTCATCACAATCTCAAGAGCATTTCGTCCATACTGCAAGGAAGACGGATGTTAACAAACCAGGACCAACAGGCAAACAGAGGAATCGGAGACCCGGAGTTGACATAAGGGAGTCGATACCTTGTTGTCAAAGTTGAAGCGGCTCAAGTCTCTGGTTTCAGTGGCCCTTCTGTCCCCATGCGTAAGGGCACCCTGTTTGACAAAAACAAAGATTTATATTAACCAACATAACCGAGTTGAAACCTTATTCTGACAATCTGATCCAAGGCACCTACCAGGCTCTCAAGTCGTTTGGCGACGATGGAGGCAAAGCGCTGCTCCCCAGCGAGTTCAGAGATGAGGAACACGTACTCTGGGGCAGTCACCTGGTTAGATCTGTGTGTTCGCCCTGTGTGCAGCCAGGTGTGCGGGGAGGGAGGGGGTCGGCAAGTCAATAAGGGAAGCCATGCTTTTCTACATCATAGCTGTGATCTCTGCAGCGGAACCATTAAATAAATTAGATTTAGTAAGTGAGATGTAAAATTGCCACATGCCGAACTGCTGGATGGCTCTGTCTGCGCTCCACGGCAACTCGAGAGTCATGTGCACTCGTCTCCTTTGGTTCTTCACCCTGCGGTCTGCCTGGAGCGAAATCCCGGAGCTGGCAGCTTCGGAGATGATGGCAATGTTCTGTACGAGGGCGAAAGAAGCAGCCATTATTGCACTGCACGCAATTTTTAAAGTCTGAATTGAATTTACAGCAGAAGGAGCAAAGGGTTTACGGGGCACCTTCTCTCCTTCCATGAAGCGCTGCTTCTCTGTGAGGTTGAGAATCTCCACTGGGACGTCCAGCTCGGAGCGTGACTCATAGGAGATGCTGCCGTCGTCATTGCTGACCACCCGGCCTTTGCGTCCGGTCATCTGCAAGTGCGAGAACGGCACAGGGGACGGAATCAGCGGAGTCGCACCAGCACGAATGCCAAGACACTCGCAGTGCAAGCTTAACACCAAAAATTCCAGACTCTTCCAGCTACGGTCTTACGATGCAAGGCATGTTCACAAGCATTTCATTCAGGCCATTACGACAACTTCAGTCAGAAAGCAGATTGTTTAAGAGAGGGGGGGGGCTTTCGGATCCTGGCTCTAAGCCACCCCTTCACTCAAGCGGCAGTTGAAAGAAATTCACAATTATAGTTCAACACTTGTTCAATAAGGTTTAGTAACTGAGTTCCCATTCAAGTCAATGCAGGCTCAACAGTAATAAGGAGCTGTCAGACAGACTCCCACTGAGAGCAGCAAACGCGCACACACACAGACACACACACGCCTGGTCACCCACCTCTGCCACGTTGTCAGGTCCACCCAGCTCATCGATGAGCTCATCCAGGGTGTTAGGCGGCAGATCCTCAGCCAGCTCCTCCAACTCCTCCAGCAGCTGGCGTTTCATCTGCTGGGCATTCTCCACGGCGTCTTGGCTGGTTACACAGCTACTACTCTCGCTCTCTTTCTTTACTGAAGGGCGAGAGAGAGAGGGAGGTCCAGCTTTAACACTTAACAGCTTTAACTCAAATCGAACTTGGATGTTAGCGACTACACATCCATAAGAAGTCAAATGCAGTTTCTATTTAAATACACTCGAAACAAAGATGCACGTGTGCAGCTGTACAGGGAGGATGTGAATGCAAACCCACCCCAACAAAACATTTTTTGGGGATATTTCTATTGTTCTAAATGGCTCGTTGCCAAGACTCCCACCACCACACGCAGGGAGGATGAAGTACGAATTGTCTTCAACCCTAGTCACCCGTATCTTTCCCACACAGCCGCAAAAGAGACGGCACGAACCTCCCGGAAGCACTGCCCCCATGAACGGGCGCGGGATGCTGGTAGGAGAGGCTCATTAACAGATAAAACCTGCCAATATGCACCATCCCAGGCCGGGCAATGCTCTGGCAATCGTAACGTCTGTCGCAGCTACCGTCTCCCAGTCACAGTCACAGGGCTCAAGTCTGTACTCAGGAGAGCACCTTTGGCAAACTGAGCGGGTATTTTAACGAGCAAAAGCGCTTACTGTTAGTGGGGGCAGCAGCTGGGGGGTTTTTGACAGTAGGGGCGATGAAAGCACGTCTTGTTGAACCCAGACCAGAGGCCAGCAAGGCGCTCTGAATGGAGTCCGGATCGATACTCTTCTTCTTCCTGCTCTCCTTCTCCTTCCCCTTTTTGTGTTCTTTTCTTATCAGCCAAGGATCTGGAAGACAATAGTCCACACTTAGATCGCATACCCTCCCAGCTCACATAAAACCAACAGTAAAAGGACGCAAACACTGCGTTGAAAACGTAGCCAAAACGTACGAAACCCAATGCGTTACAGGCATACCTTTCATTGTTAATATTCTGGGATACTTGTGAAAATGAACACCACCCTGCTCACAGATCAAAAGCTAAAATATAGATCACATCACATAATTAAAAGGATTGTTGGCCAATAAAATTGCCATTGGCTGTCAAGGACGGTGCTTTGGATGGCTATTTTTTACCATTCATTTAAATAATTGGTAACTAAACAGAAATCCATTTGAATTTCCCAAGGGACAGTCCATTTTAGTAAAGTGGCGCATTTTACCAAAACTAGCAAACCATATAGACTACACTCCATTGATCAAAGCCTACTTTCATGCAAAGACAACTGATATTTCAGAGCTCAGTGGAAAAAACAGAACTAAACTCATTAAATCTCAAAACCGCATTTATCAAATATTGCAGAGTGCAAATAATCTCCAAATGACTTTAGCTAAAACAACTGAAGTAAAAGCAATCATTGCTAAATTAGATGGTACAAAGATCAGGAAGATTTTTTCCAACAATTAAAACGGGTACCAAAATATATCAAATAGCACCAAAATGCATCATACATCCTGATCAGTTAAATATGCCCTAAGTGCAAGAGTAACATTAGGTGCTGGCCTGCCCCTCACCATCCTCGTCATCCTCGCTGGACTCATCCCTGAAGGGATTGAAGTCATCTTCATCCCCCGAGCTGACAGACTTCTCACTGCCATCGCTGTCCCCCTCTTTCTCAGAGGCTTCAGAGCCACTGCCACTGTCGTCAGAGAGCCCCCCCGACCGGCAGGACTTTTTGGTCTCTTTCTTCAGCTCTGGGCCTAACAGAGGTCAGCAGAAACAAGTTCAAAGGAAGGGAAACTCAGGGCTAGTGCCAGAAATGGATCACTAGTCTCCACGAAACTAAAATATCTAAGGGTCAATCTGGAAAATATTATCCAAAAAAAAAAAAAAAAGTTATCAGAAATTTTAATACAAGTTAACAAAAAAAAATTATAAATCAAATCCTATTTCCTCGTGTTGTTCAGTAGGCTCTCAAGCCGAATATGTTAATTAACCTCTGACAAAGCCTTTAGCAAGAACCCACATGACCTTTAAAAGGATAGGTGTGGCTTTGTTTGCCAACTTGGTTACCTTTCCGCTTCTTGCCCTTCTGATCTGTGGCCGCACTGTCATTGGGCAGTTTCGTGGCAGATAGGTCAATGCCCAATAGACTGAAGAGCTTCTGTCGGTCAGGGGCAGGGAAGTGCTTCTCCACCAGGGACTGCAGCACACCCCTTTTCAAGGAGTACAGTTAGTGGTTATACACTACATACAGCTTACAATAAAACGCTACATAAAAATGTCCATAACATGTCATTCGCCACCACGTCTTAGTTTTCATACTTTGCCGTGGAGACGAAGTCATTAAGTTCCCCTCCACCCTCTTCCAGGGCCTCCAACGTCCTGGCTTCTCCTGTTGACTGGAGGCCAATGACTACGCACTGAAGACAAGTCAATGGTTAGTCAAACAGAACGCGCTGCCTGATTTTTGCATGCACGTGCACAAACGCGGTTCTGTACCTTTCCGTTTTTGACCTCCTCTCGAGCAAGTTGAACCACTCTGCGGACCTTGGAGGCGATGCACAGATACTTGAAAAACCTTTGGTGGGCCGACCAGAACTGGCCCCACATGGACTTCTTCATGCGCAGTTCAGCGTCCATCAGGTTGGCGGCCTGCTGGAATTTCTCTCGTGCGCTGACCCACTGCAACAGAGACAGTACACAAACCTTACAATGCAACAACACGCCATTAATGTTCAGGCATATTTTTACATTCAACCAGAAGTAAAAATACAATAATCTATGAGCAAATTTAAAATGATTTTTTTGATAACATTTCTTTAGCAATCCACTTCAACTCTTCAGGAACGTGCACAGATCCCAGTCCTCCTTTCCTCCATTTTTGATGAAAACCAGTGAAACAAATGTACAAGAACCACATTTTAACACAAAATGAGTGTTGAAAAACTTAACATTTCTTTACATCAAGAGTCAACCCACAATCATAGGAAAATTCCTGACAATAACTGACATGCTTTGAGCCAGAGACAAATTCCACCCTTTTTCTATTGGGCTCCTCACCAAACGAACAGCCTTGTTGTACATCTTGATATAGTCTTGCGTCAAGGGGACTTCTTCAATCTTGAAAGTCACTCCAGCAAAGCTCAGCTGCCTAGCGATGTACATCCCTCGCAGCTTCATATCCATGGCAACTATTTCCATGGCACCTACCCCCCTTAAATGAGCCAAAGAAAAATCTATTGCTGTTACATTCCTTTAATCTGGCAGGTATAAAATATTACCTGCCATATGTTCAAATGAAAGTGTAGAAAAGGAAGAAAAATCTTATAAGACTTATATAACAGCGGTTACAATTTGATTTCAAACACCGACACAGCAAAAACTTCATAACTGCCAGGCAGAGTTGAAATGGGTGGGGGGGGTCTCATGAGTTTGTCAGACCTGTCATTCCCTTTCCAAACATTAACAAAACGGATTTCAAATAGTTAGCTAAAACGGAGCACAGAATAAATGACTATCATTACGGAGTAAATCGTTACAATTACTGACCAAAAATACTGAAGTTTTACTTAAACCAAGAACTGCAAAACACTGGTACACCAGGGCAAGGAACTAGTGCCTGAGACCCAGGTGGCCAGGATCTAACATACACACCATGAGACCTAATAAGAAAATGGGATCTTCCCACTCACCTGCGCTCCACAGCTTGAATGAAATTGCTGAACTCCTTAAAGGGGGTTCCATCCCCCCAGATCCCGAGTCGGTTCATGTAGGCCATGTTCCGAGGCTCGGAAGCACCTGTGCAAGAACAATTTTCTTACAATTACCACACCCCCTATAGAGCCTTTACACAGCCTCCTCATCTAGACAGAGACCGATACAGGACCTCTCATACACACATGTATACTTACTCATCCAAACAAGGCACATTGTACCTTGTCATACTCACCAACAGTGATGGACAAAGAGCCTAAACCCACAGCTGAAAGAAAGCTGGACAGGGAAAGAAAAAGGGTCACCTACCTGTCGCACTTGCGTACACCACCCGTGCTTTAGGGAGATTGTTCTGCAATTCCAACACAGCCAAACCGGTCTTGGTAGGTTTTGAGGATCCGATCGGGCAAACGTTTTTCGCCTTGTGACATTCGTCAAAAACAATCTTGAAGTCTCGTCAAGGATGAGCCTCATTGCATTTGCTTAAAAGTGAGTATTCTGTCTAAAAACTTAATTTTGCATGTGAAGGTACGGTCAAATGCCAATATACTATATTAACTATTAGATTTTCGTTAATGGTGGGGGGGGGGGGACATCTTGGAAGACACTTTTTTTCTTTTTAATGATCACAAAGGATACAACTCCATCAAAGTCTGTCCCACACCAGTGCAGTAATTGTTTAAACCTGGTCTTGTATTTCCCACCAGACTGACTCTCCCCAATCAGCGAGGAGTACGTAGCAAATATCACCCCTTTCTTCACACTCCCGTTGTGTTTCGAGGATATTTTGCCATACTTAAACTAAACGACAAAAACAAATCTGTTGGTCAGAATTATTTATTTTTTTTTACATATTAAGGCAAGCAATATCAGGCAGCATTCAATTTGCCTACACTCCATCATACCGTACCTTATTCAATGAATGGACCTGAATATTCTTTGCCCCGATGTCTCTCAAGTCTCTCTCAGCATCATACTTCAAATCATTGGATACGCTAAACCTGGAAAGTCAAGAAATTAGAAGTTTAGATCAGAGGTTTTATTGAACATAGAAAATCAGCTGAAAAGGAATTTGGTTTCTCACCAGAGAGATCTCTTCCTTCCAAGGAGGTAGTTTTCATAAATAATTCCGGCAATTGTCCTGCCCTTCCCAACACCAGCTCCGTCACCTATCAAGTACGCAGCTCTGTCTCCATTCGGTAGAAAAGTCTCGTGTTGCTAAGTGTAGAAAACATTAATTACATTTTACTTTTTTTTCCCTGTCTTGGCAGTTACAATCTTCAGCTTATCATAATGGCGTTCACCAATGCTCCAGGAATTAACACCAGTATGTCAGAAGAAGCCAAAACTCAGATACAGACCACCACGCCATACACACTACATGCCCACATATCACGGACACCACGCCTGTCCTGCTAAAGTGGTAACACAGCAGGCTTCTGCAGGGCCTACCTGGGCAGCATAGGTGATGGCCTCGAGCTGCAGGGCTGACAACCAGCCCCGGTCAATGGTCTCCTCTGGGATGGACAGCCGGTACCATACTTCAGGGGGCGAAACACTAGACAGCGAGCTCGTCTCCACCACGGGATCAGGATGTCGCAGGCCGACCTTCACTGATGTAAACAGAGCAGGATATCCCAATCTTACTATACGCGTTTCATTATTTTTACACAAAAAAGTGAAATGCACACGTTACGACTATTATGCCCCTCATCTCATTCGGACAGCTTTTTTTCCCCACTGCTATTTGCAACTTCACATCTCCATCAAGTACACGCAAATGTAATGGACCGGAGAAAGTCCTTTAGCTCTGAGGAGATACACTCATGTCATTCTGCAGGGAAAAGGCTAGAAAAAAACAACTACAAGTAGTGAAAAGCTGACGTCTGATAACCAACAGGTAAAGTCAGAGAGAGATAGAGATATATATATATAACTAACGATCAGAGAAGTGACAGGAGCCTCAAGCATACACCAAAAGCGCAAGATGCAACCATGTTTTCTTCCATGGCAGTACAATCCTCACGTTTCATAGGCATGTACTCCGCATATGTCTCTGCATGAGCCAACTCTTCCTCCTCCTCCTCCTCTGCCTCATCCTCCTCTTTAATGCCAGGTACTTTCTAGAAAAGTGAAAGCAGCCGATTTTACAACCCGCTGAACGTAATGGAAAGAGAAACCTACCCGTCACATCATCCATCAACACACCTAGGCTTTCTCACACATGCCGATTAATCACCCGAAAGGCGAGAAACGTTTCGCCCACTTTGACTGCAGCAGAGCTGAGGTTACAGACTCCAGCGGCTACATTCACTGCCAGCCTCAGACTTACACTGGTAGGCGAGAAGCTCCTCATTTTGACATCTTCGTTGACCCAGATCCTTGTGACTTCTTTGCTGGACACATCCTTCTTCAGACCATTATTTAAGTCGGCTAAAAGCAGGGGAGTGGAAGCATTCACAATACAGCTAGTCAGTAGCACACAAATACCGGCAGGATTTGTCACACATTTAATACAAACAACAGATGAAAAGGAAAAACAAACTGTGTAGAACACCCCCGCCCACAGATCTTCACATTCATCCCCAGTGAGGTGTGACTGCATGCACCTCAGTGAGCTCCACCACCACCACCATCATAATCATCCTCAACCCTACCTGACTTGTTTACCATCCTTGTAGAGACCAAAATTATTTCTGCAAGAGGGAATGCATTTGGGCATGTAGTTTAGAAAGTCTATAAGCACGTTACCAATATCACCCATTTCTCTCAAAGTCAGTGACTTTGATCCTTTTGTCTGTTTTGCAGACACTGTATCCAATTTTGACTTGCACTTCCCTTTAACCTTACCCACATTGTGCAGTGGGAAATTAAGATTAGGCCCACAGCATAATGGTACAACAGCAGTCCCTATTCTAGGATTTGAACCAGTAATTTATTGGCCAAGTCCAGTAACTTAAACACTCCCCTACCAGTTGCCAATGCAAAATGAACAGAAATATTGGCCCGCCGCTAAATAAAGTATTTCATGATGTACAGCTACCGTAACCGAAATGCTCTCTCGGCTCTTCAGAGAGTCAGTAAAGATATGCGGCTGAGCTTAATTCCCCAATTGTGACCGGGAGCGCACAGAAGCCGCGCAGAATAGGCAGAGCACTGCCGCGGTGGGTTAAACCAGCAGGGCTGCTCTTCGCAACGCTAACGAGTGTCTCCGACTGGATTTCAAGAGCCTGCAGGCTCAGTACCATTGAGAGGGATGTGCCTCTCGTCCAATCAGCAGCGAACCTGCAGCCTGCAGTGCGGAAAAGAGATGGGTGGCTCGAAAGCGACTAGGATTGGTGGGGGAAGGTTGTACTTCCTCACTCTCCACATGTGTGCTGGTGGGATTCATAGTGACATACCGAATTGAATTAGCACAACTAATAACGCCAAATTAGGGATAAAACAATGACTACCGATTCCAATATTAAATAAAAAATGTTTAACGTAATGGTCAATTGAATTAAAATCTCCATGTTTTATTTGTTAAATGGAATTGAAAAAGACCAAGGAAATATTATGCCGACACTCAAAGTTCACACATTGAGGGATGGTAACCCGTTTTTTTTAATATTTCAATGGCAAAAGAGCTGTAAACACAAAAGCTGATTTAAAGTACAATTGAAATTTTGGTCGACGCACTTCATGTGCAGAGTTCATGCGAATGAGCAGCTGAGCAAGCTCAATTCAGACAGCCAGCTGATAAAGACTACCGGCATTGTAAGCATAAAGTGCTGTTCTAGTCAGTCACAGTGAGGGAGGATTCACCCCTAAACTACCTTTAGCACTTCAGATAGGAAGGAAACCAAAACCTGAATCACGGTTGTCTGGGAATAAGGAACGAGGGAAAACCAAACATCCCACCAAACTGGAGGTTCACTGCAGAGCCACATCCCTACGATGACTCAAGAAGCTGACACTACTTACTGGTGGCCGTGGCAACGGGCTGGGCGATGTTTGGGGGTGGTTTCAGCTTCATGAGCTCACTGAGGCTGCTGGTCTTGAGTAAATCTTTTAACTGGATCTGGTCCTTGCTATGTGGAACAGCCTCACACATAGTGTTAGTGGAAGGGGCCCGGGTGGTAGTGGAGGCAGTGTGGACGACCTTGGTCACCGTTATGGTCTGTCTGGAGGTGGCACCACTGCCAACAGATGGCTTGTTCACAACTATTGTTCCCAGGGACGGGAGCTGGTTTAACTGGTTCAAAACAAATGTAGTGGTCGACTGCTGAGGTCTCTGTTAGTGTTGAGGTTTTAAAATAAACAGAAAAAGAACAAACAAAAAAATATATTATTTACGCAATTAAATTGTCAGTTATAGCCATATTGAGAGTAAAAATCTGGAGTTTTAAAGATCTGACTTAATGACAAATTATTTTTAAATCTTTGATAAATGGTCTTTTAGATTTTGTTCTGGGGTTAACTTGCTGGCCGGTAGAACTATAACTATAGTACTTTGGTACAAATAAATTAAGTTTAAAGCACCATTGTTTTCATCAATAAAACACATACCCATAATTATTGTTTGCTTTAATAGCACATTACAATTAACCCTTTCAATGGCTGCAATTATCCACAATAGAAAGAAAATCGTTTTCAGACAGCCAGGAAGAACAAAACAAGAGCACTGACAGGGCACAACTAATTTGTCGTATAATTAGTGTACAAGCTAATCTAAAAAATTACAAGGCTGATTCTTCCTTTAAAAATGATGGAAAGGATATAACAGGTCTGTTGGCAAACAGATAAACGGAAGTGTATTCTACACATTTAATCAGCAGGGGATAAACCCTCAGTAGATACACGCAAAGATGCTGAACTAAACAAGTTGCTTTGCATGTGTGTATCTAGATGCCAAGTAATTTATAAACCCGATTTTTTTTCTAATTTGATAAGAACTTAATGTGATAACCGCCTTGCCATAGGAAGATGGTATGAAATGTTTGTCCTAGTAATATTCAATTAACAGTGTACACAATAGTACTGGTGGCAGGCACCACAGAAATGTCAGTTGAAAGTCAAGGTTAACAGACATGTATGTTAATGCCATTACTTGGATGCATTAAGAGGTGTGAAGATAGAACAGGAAACACGGGTAATGCATTTAATCGGGAAGAGTTATCGTGCACACAAAATGCATTTAGTCTCCTCATTACCCATGTTTTTCTCTAGGTGATATTAATATAGGCCCATAAGTTAAACTAGTAAACAGTATTCTTCAGAAGTGCGTATACACAGAAATACGATAGTTACCGAAAAGCAAAGACGGCATTAATGCATAAAAAGGGCCTACCCTAATAGAGACTGAAGGAGTGGGCGGCATAGTGGGCTGCTGCCTCAGTATTCCACCGGCCTCGGATCCAACCCCAAGATCAAGGGTACCTATGGGGACTGACTGGAGGGACCAAACAATACAACGAGTGGCACACATTGACCGCACCATACACAAACTTCAGTACACTTTCCTTTTGTAAGTGTGTGTGTGTGTGAGGTGGGTCCTAACAGTAGCCCTCAGCAATGATGGTCATAGTACATACCACTTATTATAATGACTTCTTGCTAACCTAATGTTATGTGCGCTACAAACGCATGCCTTTCAACGCACGTCTGTGTGCATTTTCTACCTGTTGCACTGTGGGGGATGGTGCTGTGTCCACCGCACCAATGTCGAAGAGATCATTCGGGCTTATTCCACTCTCACTCAGGGCAGCCAGCAGCAAATCTTGCCCAGGATCCATCCTCTGTAGACCCGAAAATTCAGGGCAAGAGAATAAATTGCGTTCTTACCAGCTGGTGAACATGTGGTCCATACTGAAGTATCATCATGCCATTTTCATCACAGAACAAATTGGGAATGTTTACTTTTGCCATAAAATGCAAGATAATTCCCAATTTTAAAATGGAAAACTAAACTTTGTGAAAAATACTGTTACATTACGAAAGCTATTTCAACAGTACATTTAGCATTATTTACAAAAAGGTCATTCGCTGTCAGTCGTAAGTGGTGGTAACCTCTAACGAAACACGTGTTCACTGCAAAAACTTCCGGGTTTTAATAAGCACTGCATTGCTACCATGCAGACATTTAAGCTTCTAAGTTAATATTAAAGTGAAGTGTAATGTAGTTTAATACATTTAGCAGTTCAAATCAACAATAGAACCGGGTAAGCTAGTCTTAAACATAATCACAGCGAGTTTTATGGCTATCGTTGGCCTGTAGGTTAGCTACAGGGATGTAGTTAAGTACTAATAAACTGTCAAACTATTTAGGATATCATTACAAAATTTCATAATTTTGGGTATTACATTACGAAACACAAAAACCGACGAACAAATTATCCAGGCACATCCATTAATTTTACCTTAATATAGCTTACTTGCTAACCCTCTGTACACTACGTAGGTAGCTAGCTATGTCGCCACACGTCGCAATATAAACATTAAGAATCGCTCAATTTTTCCCAACGATACTCAGACTTGAAAGCTTGTACTACCGCTAAAGTGAGTATAGCCATACCTTGCAATAAATTTTCTGTTTAGCTAACTATATCTGACTAGATTTTCCGTTTGACTGACAATGGCATTGTTGCATGGAAACCCCCGGTGGGGGGGTATTCATAAGTAAGAAAATGTGTAGTTGTGTAATGAAACATTACTATTTAAAAATACCCAGAGCATAGATAGCTAGCCAAATAAGTGACTGGGCTGTGTTGTCAGTCTTGCCACTTTGATAGCCATCAAGCAATCTGAAACCTTGGGCTTTTCTGTTATTATGCTCAGTCACCTTTCAGTGGCAAGACAAAAACAAAACTAACGTTATAATTTATTGTGTAACTAGCTACTTACCAAATACGTTGAACGGATTTATTATGATATTACCAAAGTCCTGAAGTCGGTGGCAATTTTAATGTTTCATAGTCTGTCTGAGGTACTTACTTGTCTATATTCGAGGCTTCCGATTACCACAGCAGATTCGAGGTTCCTGCTATCGCGCTCTGCCGATTTCTACTCAACTACCGCCATCTTTACCAAACGTCCAGGGCCGCGTGCGGATCACGTGACACTCACACCCGAGGGGAGAACATTCTAAAAACGTATATTTCCAGTTACAGCGGTGCAAAATGAGTCCAAAACGATAGTACCGAAGCCGTAGATACACTACGTAAGTCGGTTCATAGCAAGATACTGTTTCTGACATATATGTCATGATATAAACAGATCGGAGAAGCAGAGAAGTAAGCTTTGTTCACGTGACCAACGGCGCCTTTTTCAGGAAATGACGACAGATACCTCATTTCCTTGGACGCACGTAATGACACAGCTAAGTAGTTAAGTGGTCCATATTGGGAAGGTCAAACCACTGACTTTTCCTACTATAGCATTCGGTAAATTGAACATATTTTTTTTTAAATACCCAGACGTTTAAATTTTATAGAAAGTTGTAAAATATTTCTCAGATTAACGCAATTGTAATTTAAATGTAGTTATGTGAATGATGTAAAGAACTTATGTAATTTTACTTCAGAGGAAGTATAGTATCTTCATTTGAATGTTTTTAAAATTATTTTATAAAATATAAATGTGTTCAAATTGAACAAATTGAGTGTCTTTATAATTAAATAACAAAATATGAATAAGTATTTTGTGATGTGTCCCAATTTTGTTTGTTAAGGCAAGCAATAAAGTAAATTAAATATTCTGAAGAAGGTAGAGGTTTAATTGCTTTACTTTAAAGCAATTAACTACATAAATTTGAAAAAAAAACTTTTATATTAGTAGCACTGGTAACTGCAGCAGTCATGTAATTTTAATAGAACAAGATACGTTTTTCAACCATATTTGCATTCTGCCCCTTTTTTGCATTAATACAAGATATTATACTAGTTGACCACAATCATGGTCCAGGAGTATCAATTTGTTTGCAGCCTATTATTCCAGAAAAGCACTTAATCATTTGAATCAGTGAATTATTGCTCTGACTGAGATTGATAGCTATTAAAAGTGAGATGGAAAACCTCCTAAATGGTAGCACTCCAGGAACCCTGGATTATACTATTATTTACCTTGTAGATTATTTCCCAATTTAATTAACAAATCCAAATATTTCAGAGATTTTAAGGTACATGTTGTTCAAGATTGTTATTAAATCTAATAAAAATCAAATTTGCATGTGGTTCCATATAAAGAAAAAAGTTATTGAACTGGTGTACAGCTGGAAGATTAAGAAAAAAACTTACTCAAAAAACAAACACGGCAGCTTCGGGCCATCTATATGCGTGGCTCTACTCACTGATGATAACTGACTGCAGCATGGGTTCATTTTCAAAGAGAGAGCACAAATTCAATTCAGAGTCACAATTTCAAGATTGCCTAATGGTGTAGTATCAACTCTGATCAATTGTGTGTGTTTTCATATAGGTTAAAGTTTTTGGACAGTGGGAGAAATCCCTGAGAACACACATGCGAACATGGTAGGAACTTGAAAACTTTAAACATACAATAACCCAAGACAGACTGTAACCTCAAGCACCAACACTCATTTTTGAACCACCATTTCTCTTATTTGGAAATGACAAACAGAGCGGCTGAAGTACAATTAATCTGGTCCGGTCCAACTTTGTGCTACCTGTCTCATTTACATACTGCAAGTCAGACATTGCAGGCTTCGGTTATGTATCTTCCAACAAATGAACTAAGGCAGTTTTTTGATTTCTTGTTCTGATCAATTTGAACTTAATTATTAAAATTTGCAGCTAATAATTTTCACACTGATCAAATTATTTAGAGACCTCACCATGGGATAACGGTGATCACATAATTTTGTAATGATTTATATGGATTTGTAATGAATGAGTGGACCCAAACCATACCAGAAAAATGACTGACCCTTAACACTGGAGCCCCACAGGGCTGTGTTCAAAGCCCACTCCTGTACTCACTCTACACACATGAATGTGTGGCAACACACAGCTCCAATGCCATCATCAAGTTCGCTGATGATACAACAGTTGTAGGTCTGATCACTGACAATGATAAAACAGCCTACAGAGAGGCGATGCACACTCTCTCCCTCAATTTCAACAAGACCAAGGAGCTTGTGGTGGACAGGAGAAAAGACAGAGAACATAGCCCCATCACCATCAATGGAGTACCAGTGGAGGGGGTCAGTACCTCGGTGTCCACATCACTGAGGAACTCACATGGTCCGTCCACATAGAGGCCATTGTGAAGACGGCACTCCAGCGCCAATTTTTCCTGAGATGGCTGAGGAAGTTTGGAATGAACAACCACATCCTTACACGGTTCTACACCAGTGCTGTAGAGAGCATCCTGACTGGCTGCATCACTGCCTTGTGCGGCATTTGCACCGCCATCAACCGCAAAGCAATGCAAAGGGTAATCTGAACAGCCAGGCACATCATCGGAGTTGGGCTTCCCTCTACACCAGGCGGTGTGTGAGGAAAGCTTGGAGAATCATCAGAGACTCCAGCCACCCTAGCCATGGACTGCTCTTACTCTTACCATCAGGCAGGCGGTATCGCAGCATCAGGACCCGCACCAGCCGACTACATGACAGCTTCTTCCCCGATCAGACTTCTAAACTTCTGATTGCGACATACATACAGTGGGGAGAACAAGTATTTGATACGCTGCCAATTTTGCAGGTTTTCCCACTTACAAAGCATGTAGAAGTCTGTAATTTTTATCATAGGTATACTTCAACTGTGAGAGACGGAATCTAAAACAAAAATCCAGAAAATCACATTGTATGATTTTTAAATAATTAATTTGCATTTTATTGCATGACATAAGTATTTGATCAGTAAGAATTCCGGCTCTCACAGACCTGTTAGTTTTTCTTTAAGAAGCCCTCCTGTTCTCCACTCATTACCTGTATTAACTCCACCTGTTTGAACTCGTTACCTGTATAAAAGACACCTGTCCACACATTCAATCAAACAGACTCCAACCTTTCCACAATGGGCCAGACCAGAGAGCTGTGTAAGGACATCAGGGATAAAATTGTAGACCGGCACCGGCACTGGCTGGGATGGGCTACAGGACAATAGGCAAGCAGCTTGGTGAGAAGGCAACAACTGTTGGCGCTGTTATTAGAAAATGGAAGAAGTTCAAGATGACTGTCAATCTCCCTCGGTCTGGGGCTCCATGCAAGATCTCACCTTGTGGGGCATCAATGATCGTGAGGGATCAGCCCAGAATCACACAGCAGGACCTGGTCAATGACCTGAAGAGTGCTGGGACCACAGTCTCAAAGAAAACCATTAGTATAACACTACGCCATCATGGATTAAAATCCTGCAGTGCACGCAAGGTCCCCCTGCTCAAGCCAGCGCATGTCCAGGCCTGTCTGAAGTTTGCCAATGACCATCTGGATGATCCAGAGGAGGAATGG
>JAOYSI010027651.1:9909-35613 GCA_025775065.1 Hiodon alosoides
GGCAGTACAGTCTGAGACCAGTGGCAGTACAGTCTGAGGGACAGCGAGTCACACAGATGCAACTAAATCCAAGTTAATGTACAACGCTTGTGTTTAATCATTATTCATCAACATAATTTGTTTTTTATTGATATATATTGTTATTTGATGTTTTTTACAGAGTTATATGCTTTGGCAACAGCAATGTAAATTGATCTCATGCCAATAAAGCAAATTGAATTGAAAAAATTGGATTGAAATGAGAGAGAGAGCGAGAGAGAGACAGACAGAAAGAGAGAGAGCGAGAGACGGAGAGCGAGTGATAGAAAATTGTCTTCCACACTCTGTCCAAGCGCATGTAAAAGGAATGAGTTCACTCGAAACCATCCAGTAACAAATACCAGCGCTTGCAACTGTGACCAACACCTGAGAAAATAAACCACGACAAGGGTCAAATTCTCTGGCCACCCATACTCAGTAACTTCAATACACAGTGGTGTGCCGGTCTCTTATTCCACTCACAGACGGCTATTGGTCTGTAGCAATGGGGGCTGAGGAACACAGCGACTTTAGACGCCAGCCGTTGTGTAATGACCTCGCACCGTGGCCCCAGCTTTTGTGAGAGTGGTGCCAAGCATCTCCGTGCCGCGGTAAGCTGGTGAGCAGGACCTCCGTAGCCTGATCAATAACTGACATTGACGTCCTGGCCACCATGCAAAATGTCTGAACTACTGACATAACTTTGCAGCTCCATCACAGTTGCCAAGGCGCCGACGCAAACGTCCTGCACGTCCCTGTAAATAGCAAACGATGACAAACGGATTCGGGGCCAATGAGTTAGAGTTTGTCACTGGTTTTGGGACTCTGGAAAGAGCAGACCAGTCTGGCCAGGAGAGGAAGTGCAGAAACTTGGTGACAAAGCGGGCGTTGGCTACGTTTTGTTTGGAGAACTTTAATGAGCACTCTAGTATAGGGCCAATGCAGAGTAAGAGGGATATGGTGAGTCAATGAGTGTGCCAAGGGAAGTTTCCAGCTGAAGAGCCAAAAGGGCTATTGCTGCCAAAGGCAACACTGATATACCTGACTGTATGGTCGTGCTGTGCAGTTTTTTACATTTTATTGTTCACGCTGCTGTACAACCTTTATTTTTAATGTGTCCCAGTGCGAGCGCTCACACCCAGCCCTGCAGCCCACAGAGCAAAGCACTCAAAATCCTGCCCCAGTTGGCCGTCTCTAATGTCCAAAGGCAGTGGCTCGGTCTCCAGAGCTGCCGCTGTCATCACACTCTCAGATCTCACTCGTCAGACTCTCGATTCTCTCTTGATTCTCTCCAGGTTCTCTTACCCCCCCGTCCTGGTTCTCTTCGACTGATTCTCTTCCGCCCACAACCCCCACACACCCCCTCCAGCCCCAGCCACACGTTCCCTTTCTCTGTATGATATGCCTTACAATCGATCAATAAAAACATCCTTGGCTTCTGAAGGTTTGAGGTCACAGACACACTAAGACAGGCACACACTCGAAAAAAATGGCAACGCAGATTTTGGTTCAGTGAGGACAAATTCAGCTTGCAAAATACAAAATTACAGCAATTATTTGACAATATAACTGCAGTGCGTTTACTCGAACAAGAACACCTCCCACAATGCCTCTGGCCTGAAACATGACCATTACCAAATTTCGTCTTTCTATGATGAACAGACACTCTCCCACTGCAAAGCCAAATGAAGCAGCTGGGATCTCCCTGATCCAGTCACCTGACCCCAGACATGCAACCAATGAGTGACACCGAGTCCCGACACAGAGTTCACATAAGGCAACACACGGCACACTTCCTCATATTGGTAGTGACTGCCTCTAGCATGTACAATTGGTCAGAAATGACTAAACTGAACAAACAAAAAAATTAATAAAAAACGCTACTATTCAAAGCTCTGTGATGTGCGGGGCTGGTTTTTACTGTGCCTGCGTATCTGATATGATCACAGGGCGCACGGAACTTTGTATGAAAGAACGCGATAGGGACAGAGAGAGAGAGATAATATAACGGCCAGCCGCGCCAATGTCCAAAACACAATGTCTAATGGCTTCGTGCGCTCTGCGGGGAAAAAAAACAAAACATTCAAACTTGGAGTTTCTGTCTTCTACGGCCTTTTGTTTTGATCTGGCCTCATGCAGCTTTTCTCCAGCGGCATTGCGAGTGATCAGACCCAGAACACCACGCTCCTCCTGGTGCTGTGAGCAAGGTCGGCAAAATACAGGAAATCGCTAGTCTATGCACGGACCACAGATGGCGGAAAATGCTTTGGCCAAACCTCCACTGCAGGCTAACTTTGGCTTTCAATTTTTCATTGGATTGCACGAGCCTTCAGTGGAAGAAAGGGATCTTCCAATTACCTTTCAGCTGGCAGTCAGCCCCCTTACCATGTACAAAATATATTTAAAAAAAAACATAAAATATAAATCCAAAAGGTGAGGCCAAGGAGGGAAATCGTCTGCAGCCAATGGAATTACAACAACGTATATGACATATGAAGCTTAGTGCACTTCCATTTGTGCCCCTTCCTGTCTACGCAGTCAAAATAGCTCACTGCCAAGATGTCTCCGCTAAAAATATCTAATTATAGCCCACATATGGAGATCACTACAGCACATCTTACATAAGTCTTGTCATGCGCTCCCAAGTCAGTGGGAAAAGCCACGGTCTGAGTACTTCTCTTTTTCAAGGCACAACCAAACAAGGTCAACCTTTAGCCTGTTGGGGGACACTGCAAGTTAACTTCTCTGGAATCTCTGGAATCGACGCAGCCTATCTACTAAAGCCACTTCATTCCCAGTAAAGGGATCAACTAAAGAGCTCCTGAGAGCCACGTCTGCCGGGGGAAGAGGTCAAGGGTGTTTAACAGAGATGGGGGGCAAGGAAAGGATAAAGGGGGAGGGACGGGCATTCTGAACACTTCTCCACTAGGTTTATACCAGGTCCTGACATCCTTCCCATGATGCACGTGGTATCCCTCGGAGACCAAGCCACTCCATCGATTGTCTTCCCATCCATAATCAGGGGGAGGGAGCACCTGTCCAATCGAGACAGGGAACGTCTCCCTTCGTGGGGGTGGGGTCACACAACAGCTTCCTGAGATCTGTCAAGATCAATGCGAAGACTCCGATGCAATAAGCCTACAGGCTGCTCATTTATCTCAAGCCCTTGCCAGCTAATAGGCTTTTGTCTGGGTGCCCCGTTCTCCCTGAGCCAGCTGCTATCAGAGGTGTTATATATAGCCGTTATCCGCTGTCTCATAACTGGTCCCTTATGCAAGCTGCTTGTGACGGCAATGACTTACTGGCTATCACTGTCACACGTGGACGGCCATTGCTATGGCTCACAGGTCCTACTCCTCCTCTTCCCTTAGAGCCCATACCACACAGACACCTACACAACCCTTGAGGAACAGTCCATCAGCAGATTTCCGTCTGGCCGGCGTAAAAGGAGTTTTCCCACGCATCCCTCCCTCTCAAGAGCCCTGCAGCTGGGCCAGAGCGAGACGGCGCCAGCCAGAAGAATCTCGGTGGTGCTCGCTAAACCACCGCTTAACCTCTCGCGTTAACAGCTCCAGCAGTTCATGGTTCTGAAAGGGGGGTCTTTGAACCCCCAGATTTCACAGGTCACCCCGGGTTACGCGGCTTTCGGTGGCTAATGAGATAAATATGCTGAACCTCGGGAGACTCCAGAGGCAGTGATCCGATTTGGTCCTGAATTAAATTCAACCTAACCTGCTTCGGTCCAATTTGATCTACTCGTGCCGCTGCGAGTCAGGGTTTACTCCACCCCCACCTTAAAAAATAAAAAATGAAATGAGTTGCAGATTGGAGGAAGTAGGCCAGTTTAAGGATGTGTGGTTGTTGGTCACCTGGGAACGAGCAGCCACAGCATCTCAGGAGGACTGACCGAGAGGACTGATTGGTGGTGCAGTCCGGAGCTCTAGTGGCACGACATAAGGGGATTAGCGGAACACCCTGTGCCAACCCAGCCCTGGTTTCAGATACATCCGCTCGAGCAAAGCAGGAGTTGAGCGCAGGGCTTCTCCAAAAGCTTCCATCAAATGTAGGCCGACAGTTTCTTATCACTAATATGCATGCATGTGTCTGCCGCTTAGCAGTGCTTCAAGCATTCCAAGGGGCCTTGAACCGGGGAGTTAAACCTAGATTACAATAGTGCTGCTGGTGTTTGGGCTGGGTCCCTCTTGTGACCTTGGCTTTCCTCGGCAGGATTGACTGCCTGGATCCATCTGGCCTGTCAGCGCGTACCCTGGCCACACAATCTGCCAACCAGCAGCTAGAACGAACCACACCCACGTCCCCACTCTAATCTCCGTCTCCCTGGGATGAAGGCACCCCCCCCCCCCATGCAAAGCTACCCTGCGTGATTTTAATCCTGTCTGATTATTGGCCGACAAGCGGTTTCTGCTAAATCCGTGTCTTCCAAGGAGAGACGGGTATGAAGCGCGAGGCAAGGGCGCTGAGCGGATGAGCAAAGGCGTTGAGATTTGAGGAGGCGATTGCTCACCCCTACCCCCCAAACACCCACCATTCACCTCCACCAGGAAGGGCGGTAATGGGATTGGATGAGAAAGAGGATTCACCAGGAATAGGGCCCTTAGTTGCTTGCCAGTTAATTGAGGGGAAACTTGCACCAGAATGGCAGTGCAAAATAGGTCATAGGTGAGAAGAAAGCGAGGACAGAGCATGGAAATCCTCTGACTGCTCTGGGATCCCAAGATCTCCTCCCATTGTGGTTCAGCCAGCTGGGTCCACAGTGCAGAGCCAGCAACACAGGACACAGGAATTCCGTTAGAATTCCGTCAGAGAAAGCGGGCATTAACAATTGTAGTTTGGTGGTTCATTAGAAGATTGCCTGTATTTCATTCCCTTCCTCCTCCCACCACCATTTACCACTGGCCTGGAAGTCTACAGAGTCAAACGATTTGCTGCAGTAAGGACGCCCATTTTCAATTGTCTGTAATTGTTATCACTTGATTGCCTAAGGTATCCAAAGATGTGACTGCATATAAACCCTTAACAGGATTTGAGAGAATAATGACTGACTATTTTTATGTTTGGGCGAGAGCTAAGAGGATGCTAGAACCTGGTGGAGTCCAGTGAGAAACTCGTGTCTGTTTCCATAGGAAATTTAGCAGTGAAACAGTGAAAAAACCTTCCCAGTGACCCTGTTATAGAACCATTAGCATGTAACTGGAGCCACCCTCCACGGGCCCTCTTCCTGTTCTGGTGATAATATAGCCCCTGACACCTACATGCTTCCACTTTCAGGTCTTTCCCGACTGCCATTTCGGCTACAGCACTGTCCCGAGCTTCCTCTCTTAATCCTCTTCCATTTTGACTTCAGCACCACCGTTTGTTACCACCACCTCCGTTGATTTCAGCCACGTTTTGACCCTGAACTTATCCCCTTCCCTTCTTGTATCAGAGCATGACGGGCTCCTGATTAATTACACTGCAGGAGCAGAGCAGAGAGAGATCCAAAGCAGTCACTGGTTCACATTTACAATGAAATTAAACGTGTGAGCGGTGAAGAATGAGAGGAATGGGATGGCAAGGGCCAACAGGGACGTAGAGCGCAGGGCCAGAATTTGTGATACAGCCCTGCAGAGATTCAGCTGCACTGTCTGACAGCTCATCGCTCTTAGGCACAGCTAGTCGCCAAGTGACATCTCGAAAAAGAAGGTGAGCTGAACTTCTACTTCTGACTAGTGTTGAGCGAACCAAGGCCCTTTGAAATCACACTCATTTCTATAACGAAATCTCACCGTCGGCCAAATGAGATTGCCTCCGAGGACCAGGACAAGGAGCCTTCTTAATGATACACTTGGAGAGAATGGATCTAAAAAAATTATATATATAAATAAACAAATAAAAACTCTTTCTATTTTAGACGCTACTCTTATCGCCATACAAAGTCTGTCCAGTGGGACAGCACTGTCCACAGAGCCATCAGTGCTGAGATGGAGAACAGAACAGAACGAGAAGACAAAAAGGAAAAGGAGGCAGGAATAGCAAGCCCCTCACGGCTGCCGGGTGTCCGTTTATGACCCTCGTTCCCATTGGTCAAAGTTAACACATGGGACGTTCAGGGGCCACCCGTTCTTCTCTGAGGTCTCTCATGGCAGGCCCCACAGCTGTCCCTGCTCCTAGCAGATATACGCCTTCAATCCGCACGTGCAAAAACAACCACACACAGTTCAACGACAACATTCTGGTATTTTTACAATAAGAAGCAACAGGACCAGCGTTCCAAAGAACTCCTCATTCTTTCCGCGTTAATCTTATTGATTTCGATTCCAGGAACGGGCCCTTTACAACACCCCGCCCCTCGCCGCATCTGTCTTCAAGGCATTCTTCCCACTCAGTACTACCTTTGACACTGTCCAGCTAAAGGCTAAACTAAACAGACCAGCCCTGCGCGAGAAAAAAGGCGAGCCCCGGCCGATAAGATTCAGCAGAAACGAGCGGTTCAATAAAAAGTCCTGTAACAAATCATTCATTAACCGCGCTGACGTCGGCCGCCCCGGGGCTGGTCGACCGTCCGGGAGCAACCTGAGCTATTCCTGGAAGAGAATGCAGCACCGTCATCCGCAACCGGCCCAAGGTCGGCAGGAGTTCCACTGGATGCAGAAAAAGAGGATTAAAAAAAACAGAGCGCTCCGCTCCATGCCAGTACAGAGGGTGAGCAAGGTTGTAGAGGCCCACAGGCCTTACTGTCAATCAAGTCACTTGCAGAAGAAGTTTCCGGAGAAAAGACATTTTTTAAATCGCGCCATCGAGGGTAGGGGTAGGGGTGGGGGTAGGGGCGGGAAGGGGCGGGGCCGCATTTTAAATCACCGGTTCCACGTCCAGCGCCCTAGCTGGATTCACGCGAGCGTTCTTCCCCGCGCCGCCGCTCGCTTCCGGTGTCAGCTCCGGGGGCGTTAGCGTCATCGCGCTGCTGGGGCGGGTGTGAGAGTGAAGCGACGGCAGGACATTCCTTAACCCCTTGAGGTTTCGGAGCCCGCTGGCTTGCTCGGTCAAAAGCCGGGATGAGAACCGGTGGCCGGCGACCACTCAAGCGGCTTCCATTGGTTCCCCCTACAAACACGGAGCTGCACTGAGCCGGGTTGGGACAGCAAAAGGAGGAGAGGAAACATCAGACATGGAATGGCTGGGTGACAGGAAAGAGGATGGCAGGCCGCCAGTGGCCCCATTCACATGCAGGTGCCGCTGTCTGTCTGAGAGCAACTCAAAGCGGGCGCGGTACAATTAAATCCCAATCTTTTATCCACCCTCCCCAGACTTGTGATGTGTCGGGGGGGGCAGACGCCGTTAGAGATATTACAGGCTCTTGGGTGTTTTCCAGTGGGGGGCAGCCAAGCTCTATGCCCCCTGTGCGTGTCGCTCCTTCAAACTGCAAAGCTACCAGAGGAGCGCCAAGGAGGAGCATCATAAAAATTAAGGAACAGCAAAGACTGGCCCCTCACAGTTTCACAGCCAAGAACAGAGGACGGCAAACCAACCCTGGAATGCGTTTTATGCATCATCGGACTACGAAACGGCGCTGCGGGCGAAGGCCGTGAGTTACCTCAGCAGGCCTGAGGTAACGGCCGGAAAGGCTGCTATGAGCAGATTGAGGCCAGAGGATTAGAGACCCCTCTGTTCCATCTGTTCCATCCGAAACACCCAGATGATCACCGGGGCACCGGCCTCGTCCTGCCACAAGGGGTCAGCGGAGTGCCAACCCTCAAGCAGGTTCACGGCGTAGACGGTGGAGCGGGAGGGGATGCGCTTGCTAACGCTAACGCTAACGCTAACGCTAACGGTGACTCTGATCACTCTGATCATGGACGCAGTGTTGTAGGGGGGACGGCGGTGGGCGCCTGGCTGGATTTAAGCCGATCCAGCTCCAACGCCTCTGCGAGCGCTGCCTTCCTCTGGACCGGCCCATTGTAATGCGGCTCGCTCCCTCTCGGTCTAAATATGGACATGCTTTCTGCTGCAGCAATCTCGTGCTGGCTCTCAGGCCGTCCCAGAGGAGAGTGCTCCTCTGCACAGACAGGAAGAAAAGGAAACAGTGGTGCATCTGACCATCGTGGGGAAGGGGGGGGGGGGTATGGCTCTGCAAAAAAATCACAGTCATCCCGAGCCGTGCTCATAAATATTCAGCTGCTGAGCCACCACACTGGCGATATATTAAAAAACAAGGCGTCTATTCTGGGGGTGCCCTATGCGGACGGGTTTGTTTTGAAACCCAAGACAAGGCCGAGGTGCCAAGCTGACCTTTGCGTCAGGAATTCAGAGTTCGAAAGGACAGTGCTGAGACGGAGAGTTGTTTATGTCACGCTCGCAGCTGAGGCCGTGCGCCGCTCTCTGCACTGAGGAGCGCCGTGCGCCCGACCGGCCCTGGCCACAAGGATACCCAAACAGAGGTCACCCTCACCCACAACGATCAATGGCGCATTATCCATGCAGACAAGGCTGACCAAATTTGAAAGATTAAAGCCCCCTTGTGCTCCTGAAACACAGTCCCTAAACGTTTCATAAACGTTCACCTTGTCCGTTCTGCACCCTCCACCAAGGGTTATCTCCGGACTTCCTCAGCCATAAAGGTCCAACAAGTGGCTGGATTTTACAGCCGTGGCAAATTGGATTGACTGAATAGCCACAATATAGATCGTCTCAAAAAAAACTCCTCCTTACATATCGAGCGTAGCTACAAGCTGATTCAGCCATAAAACAAACAGAAAACACACCGTATCGACAGACACGATTTTTTCACCCATTACAACACCGAGTATGCTGGTTAGACTGGCTAACCAGGTTAACAAACAAGCTGGTTGTCTTAGTAACGTGGCCCTGAACAACCCAACACTCCTGTATAATTTATTTATATTTAAAATAAATACATTTATTTCCAGACCTCAAACACAGCAATTGATATTTGTACTGACCCCAATAAGCTAAAAATACATCTCTTGCATACAAAGCCGTTAAAAGCAAGGGAGAGGGATTTATCGCCGCCCTGTCAGGTAATGACTGTGAAACAATTCAAAGAGGTCGTTGAAGGAAGCCGCACAGGTTTTTCAGGTTTGAGACCAGCTCGCTCGGTTATTGTTCTGGAGGCAGACGATACACCCGCCGCACGCTCCCCTCAACCACCGCCAGCGAAACCTTCCGGGGTGCTCGGAAAGGACGTTTCCATGGCACATTTTCATGTGCTGGAGGAATGCACACCCATCATTACTTTCCGCGTGGAAACCCAGAGAAGTAATTAATTGCTCGACGCCCAACGCAAAATGTTTCTTTAAATGCAGAATGCTAGGAGACCTATTCAAGTCGGACTTAGCTGAGCTGACAAACGCTACTGCGTGTAAGGAGAGAAGATGCGATAAATCAGCCATATAACTGTCTTTTGCACGGGATGGTTTAACCAGTGCTCACAAAGGCTCCTTTTCGACAGCTAGCCCTGGCACAGAGCACTGCTATAAATATCGCCCCTAGTTTAAATATGTCCTTGGGAGCTTCTGGGGACGGCACAGTCCATTTCGGTGTCTGGCCCAGGTGCCGGCCGGGCTTCGGCGAAATAATTACTCCACTCGTGTCAGGCTTCCGTGCAAAGGTCAGAAGTGTTTTGTCCATTTTCTGCTCCCATTCTGCTCCGCTGCACAAAACTAAACCAAAACTGCCTTCAAATTGCAAATACAGCTTATTGGAAAAGGTAATCAGGTTCAAATGGACATTTCGCTGAGATTTATTCCTACAGCTCAGCCGTACTGAACACAACAACAACTTGCCTTCAGAGCTTTTGAAGCACATTTACTTTTGTAACATTGGGCAGACACATCTATCCAACTGGCCATCAATGCGGAGACACTAGCTGTAACAAGTTTTGCGTAGGGGAAGAGCCCAACGTGGCTGACCTGTGGCTGACCGACGTGTCATTTTATGTCCAAGAAAGGAATCCCTGAAATTAATGACCTGGTAGTGCAGATGCTGTGTGATTAATTCTAGCTTGGTCAAGGCTCATGTGACCCACACGTTTAAATAGTGGCTCGCGGCGGAACGCACAAGTGTGCCAGTGCCCAGAAACGTGGAGCCCACCTCTGCCCTTTGCACTGCACCTCGGGCCCCGGGCTCCGCTTGGCAGCCCGTTAGTAAACGGAGCGTCTCATCTGCGTGCCTGGACCCTGGAGCAGCGCCCGCCAAAGTCTTTGGGCCGCCGCCAGCAGGAGAAAACACTATGGGGCTTCCAGAGGCCATTCGGATAACGGAGAGTAAGCCTAAAAACTCCAGCCTAATGGGCGGCCCGGGGCTCGGGAGGTTTAAAGATGAAATACGGAGGAGCAAGCGACTCCCAGCACCAGACATATGAAAACCAACATCAGCCTGCATTTCTCATGGCCACCGATAAAACATTGAGCCATTAATCTGGCTAGAGCACCGGTCATTTTCAGTCTGAACCCCTCCGACACGGTTCTCCTGTAATGTCTGTGTTCCCGACTCCTGCCTGCTACACCCTCGCAGGGCGTGCTACAACAGGGGTGATTCACTGCAACGTGCGCCATTCACAAAGTCCTGACTGTTCCATAGGCAGCCTCTCCGCAAGGGGTTCTGGGAAAGCTTCTAAAGTTATCGGTGACTCATCCTGAATTCCTAATGCAGAGGCAGAAAGGCGAGCCATCTGTTACGCTTCGTCCAGCAAAGGTGCTGCGTATGGCTCAACTCCTCCAGCATGACTCTGAGAGTCGCTGCTTGCCTTTTTACTGCATGCTAGCAAGCTAAAATAATTATTTCTTAACTGGACGCCTTAGACATAAACTGTGCTCCACAGAGTCATGGTTACTCCTGCCTACCAGCTACCTGCCTTCTGGCTGCTAATTGATTTTCCGGGTTAACACAACCATTAAGATCATTAGCGGTAGTTAAGGGGGGCTTTGTCCCCCCCTTCTTCGTCTCAGCAGGGAAAGAGTCATGTCAAAGACATTGCACACCCGCTAAACAAATGAGTGTAAAGTACAGTGTAAAGAGGTCAGTCAAGGTCAAGATGTTGCAGCAAATGGAGGGTGGCAGTGGAGCTGGAAGGCCACGCCTTGTACGCCTAGTCATGTCAGTGAGCCCATAGTCATGTCAGTGAGCCCATAGCCATGTCAGTGAGCCCATAGTCTTGTCAGTGAGCCCATAGCCATGTCAGTGAGCCCATAGCTGCAGTAAGCCCATAGCCATGTCAGTGAGCCCATAGCTGCAGTGAGTCCATAGCCATGTCAGTGTGTACCCATAGCGATGTCAGTGAGCCCATAGCCATGTCAGTGTGCCCATAGCCATTTTAACCACACATTTTGCATCTCTCTGAAAGCTTTGTGAGCAGTTGTAGCACTGGTATCTTTAAACAGGCATCAACCTGCATTATGGAATTTTTTGTTCTTGACATTTTCCTTAACAGCAGTAGCAGCAAAGGCCTGTTAATCACACATTCCAACCTCGCCTTTCCTGCAAATCCGTTGCGTTTTGTTATTTGGATCAGAGCAGGAAATGTAAACAGGTTATTTCAAGGCACTCATACCAGTCTTTTAGTGTGTTGTAATGTAATGTGCCTGACAAGCAAACGAACACACCAGATATGGACCTCATAGTGAGGTTCTCTCTCACTCATTTAGCCTATATCATTTCTGCTTTTTTAAGCCTGCTTCAGGTCTTCTCAAGTACATGCCTGCCTCTCTAGTGGACTAAATTGTATCAGTTCAAATCTCCACAAAACAATAAATAGCCAATCTCAAACTAAATAAAGTGTATTTTTCTGACTAAGTGTGATTAATTCCTGTGCTGGCAGGCAGCCATGTCAGCCCCTTCTCCCTTTGAAACTGCTTTAGCTCGGCGCAGTTAAACAATCATTAAATTTACAGAGGACATTCAAGGCAAACTTCCCTGACTCTTCCCTGACAACGGAGAACGCTAGTGCCTTGATCTCACTAGACCTCACTTCTCAAACCATTTTACAGTTCCCAATCAACATGAAGTTCACACAAACGCCTTTCGGTGCTTCATCCTCATACTCCTAACCTACTCGCTATGTTGGGTTTGGACGTTTGTAGCTAGGTGGGCTTAGGGGCTCGTTTCAGACCTATACCAAATTCCCCAACATTTTCACATTACCACAGCGAAACTAAGTTTTGGCGACTCAAACTGCAGCTCTTCAGATGGCACGACTCTTTAGTGGCCCCAATGTGCTGATAATGTCGGATGAGTGCATCTCCTTACCGAATAAAACGTAAATGTAAAACACAGCATCACCATCCTTGTAAACCGCAGCAGGGGGGACAGCATCACAAGGGCCACTTTGACGGAACCACTCGATGCTCTATGGTGCTTCATGAACAACGCTGCAGAGATTCACAGGTGCCCTGTTGTGGTACCTAATTAGAGCAGTTACCCAGGCTCGCTCCAGATGGGGCTGGTGATGTGTTTCGCCCAAACATTCCTCACTCCCCCTAGTGTCCCTCTCCCCAGCGCAGAGGGGCGAGGAGCCCCCCAAGCGTTCCAAAAAGGTTGCTCCCGTCTCCCAGGATCCCTGTGATGCAATGCTCACCACCCTGCCTTTCTCAGAAAAGGTCGTCTCTTTTTTTCAAACAAGAGGTAAATATCAGGGTCCCACACGGGACGCACCCCCTCATCCTGTTCAGAGGCGCACTAAAGTCATCCCCCTCAAGCACCAGAACGGGCTGAAAAATTTGACGCAGAGTTGACATCCACAGAACAGTAAGACATGGTCTGAGCAGCTCCACCTCAGCACCTTCTCGTAGGATAGTATCAGACTAACACCATCTCCACTTCACAGTGCACCATGAATGATTCATAGTTGTAAAATCTACGTGTGTTTGTTTTGGCCAAGGAGGACTGTGGAAAACCATTCTACTTCCAATCAGATTAAGATCAGGTGGTTTTTATTTTTTATTTTTTTATGAATGACTGGCCAAAAAACCACACCTGTGCCAATCATTTTGCCTATCGACCGCATTAGCTCTCACACTGTCAGCCACCACCTGCCCCTGTTCCCTCACACCCACCACCGTCTACCCGCACACGCAGTACCAGAAAGGGAACACTCAGAACAGGCCGAGCCACGGAAGCTAGTGAGCCAGGAACAATCCATTAGAACAAAAGGAGTGCTGTAGGTAATGTATTAGTCTGCCGTCTGGCTGCACTATAAAAGCAGCTTTTTAAAACTCCTAATCTTTGATTGATTTCATACTGGGCTCAGTAGTGGAAAGAACAAAACAACACTCTTTAATTTACTCAGGAGTTTGTGGGTGTGTGATTGTGGGCTGACGGCATCTGCCAAAGAAAGGCTCAACCAGATACCCTGCTGGTTAGCAAACCGCCACCGGTTTAACTTTTCATGGGCATACCTTGACCCCACAAATTCTGCCACAGGGATTCCTCGTGGCTGAACGTGTTTGTCTCAAAGGACTCGTCAACAAAACGCATTGCTAAGAAACCCATAATGCCCTCACGCAAAGTTCTGACGGAGCCTGAATGGGCTAATAGGTGGGGAGAAAAATTACACAAAAAATAACAAAACACTGGCTAGACAAAATTAAGTACTTTAATTTGGTTAAAACAAACTGAATAGCAATTGATTAAGCAAGAATTCTGGATATAATGGTATACAATATCAGACATAAATACATAAACAAAATACATTTCATGTAATAAACAGAGCCTCTCTGTTTAAAACGAGAATTGTCAGAAATCAGGCTCAGTCTGGTTACTCCGTTGCAACAGTGGGCGTGGGGATCATGCTAATAGCTAGCTTGCGCATCTTACCGCCTCTGCTGTTCAATCAGCAAGTCCCAAGAGGCACGGTGAGAGAGGGGGCCAGGTTTTTGGATAGCCTACCCGTATGTCTCTGTGGAGAAAACCTACTAACCTGCAGACCATTCTGTCCCAAGCTGGCATCTTGCAGCCGTCTGAGCACATGGGCCTTCTCTCGCAGTGGTGAGAGAGAACGACAGAGAGTCTATTCTCCACCAGTCTGCTGGCAGGATGTTAGGTTCCTGATTGGGTCTATTCTCCATCAGCCTGATGGCAGGATGTGAGGTTCCTGAGTAGGTCTATTCTCCACCGGTCTGCAGGCAGGATGTGAGGTTCCAGAGTAGGCCTATTCTCCACCGGTCTTCCGGCAGGACTTGAGGTTTCCGATTGAGTCTATTCTCCACCAGTCTACTGGCAGGATTTTTCCGAACATTTTCCCGTTCTGCTCCTCCGATGGGGCTCGGTAGTAAAACGTGTCATGTTTTTTCTCATTCAGCCTACCGTGCTCCTCCTCATTCTCCCTCTCAGCCCTGCTGCCACTGAGAACACTCAAGTTTCCGTTTTACATGGTTACTGTGGCAGAGGCTGTGGTCAATGAAGAGGGAGGATAGGGCCAGAGGGATGGGCGGTTTTCCCGTCTGTGACCGTCATCCCTGGAGGAGCGAGACACACTTTTCCACCAGCCCTGTCACCCCCAAAATAAAAATAAAATCTGCTGACGCACCTCTCCTGCCAAGGTCGTCCCCCGGGCGCAAGGACGCGGCGTTGCCAATGACACCGGCCCTCCTGGGGGACGTAATTGAAATGCAGCGAAAGTGTTCCTCCTCCCCCAGGGCCCATTACACTTGCATGGCCCAGATTCCACGCAGATCGCCTCCTCCGCGGTTTTACCCCTGCTCTCCGCGTCTTTCTTCCCACTCTGTCGCTCCTTTGAAGAGCATCTTCAAAGCCCTGTGCTTTTTTTTTTCCCCCCGGAAAAAACAGGAATCTGACACACAGATAACCCGAAACAAAACCCATAACTGGAAAAGATGGAATTTTAGAGTAATTTTACGAAACATTTATTTGGACTATGTTCAGCTTTTCAGATAGAGAAACCTTGAATTGCTAATTGCTAAGGGAGTAAGTGTGACATACCACATATTACACAGCCTATCTAAAACCACATATTACATAGTCAATGCAATCAGGGCCAGTTCCCATGATGCAGAGCCAGAAGACCAATCCTTTTTTATACACATAAGGCAATGGAAGTCATAATGCATTTTAAAAATCGATGAATTAAACCCACTGACCGACTAACTTTGGTAATCTTTGTAATTCCTCCCGGCGCTCCCGTTACTGGTCCACTGCAGTTATCGTTCAGATACTGATTTGATTCATTAAGTGAAGTGAGTTTTTAACACTCTTCATCTCAGTGCCCTCGCCTGCGCTCCTCAGCCCCAGTTTACAGCTCGCTATTCATTGCTATTCATGACCACCTCTCTAGAGAAAAGGCTAATGCCATCTTTGTTACTTCACCAGCTCCTCTGTTTTAATTCAAAGACGACACAGATTAAATGGAAACGTTCAAACTTAAAATGCAATGACAAAACTTCCCTCCAACCTCTGGAGCCATGATGTCGTGAGACATCTTGATGTGCATTTCATACGTGTAGGCGAGGGGGCTGACACGTGGAGTACATATTGCATGCCATTGTGCCGGACAGGGGTGGATGGGCCTAGAGCCCAAATGGAGGCCAATATATGGGAAGGCTCCTCTCCTGCAGAGTGTCACCCTGTGGTCCACAGCCACTTCCCGCAGTCGCTTTCACTGCTGTCTTATCAAGTTCAACATCAGGTTTGGGGGACTTTGTCCTCACTCGGACACCTCACAGGAAGAAAATTGCTGCAGCAAAAACTGAGTTTACGGAGTCAGCTATTTTCTTGAACTTAGTACAAGGTTCATGTTCCTATTAAAATTAAATTTAAAATGAAATAAAGAGCCTTTAAACAGACACACACACACACACACACACACACACACACACACAGACACACACTACATTTCCTTAACAGAACATCAGCTTGTCAGTCTTTTCACAGGCTTTGATGGCTGGGTGACGGGTATATGTGTGATAGTCGGCGCGCATCCGTCTGAACACATGGGCCTTCAGTGTAATAAATCCTGATGTAGCCGCGTTTATGAGTTCATTGAGTTTACAGACCGGGCCTCTCCCTCCCACAACCCATCAATCACCGTCAAGGTCTGCGACGCTGACAGGCAGCTGGAGCCCTCGCGGTCCCTCGCACGACCCGCCCAACGCCCACACCAACTCGCAGTCACTCTGGATGAAGCACAGTCATTTAAATGCGGCGGCCAACAAATTTCAGTTAGCTGCACTCCTTTGTTGCTCCTCGTGACCCTCCTGTGGTACAAACTCGGGCTCCCCACGGCCACCTTCAGTAATATGCGACGGCGTGCAACGGAGCGGCTGTTGTCATGGCGACTCTCGCTCAACCGAAGGCATCACTTCCGGGGGAGTGTTATTTTCAGGTATCAATGCGCATACCCGGTCGTGCACGGTGAGCCACGTTGCATACCGTAGCTGCTTAAGTAAAGCCCTGCAACCCCCCCCATAACTCCTTTCCCCACCTGGGCGACCGCCAATCCAATCATCAGGGCTGTCCTTGAGGACTGAGCAGGGAGTGAGGGATGCCTCAGTGACAAGCCGTCGCAGGGCCGCTAACCAATCACTCACCCCGCTGGCCCCGTGCAGTCTACCACCAGACTACCTCAAACCCAGACGAGCCAGTGTGTAAATAAAAAAGGTTTATGCAGCCCAGCCCATAGAATCGTAGCCCAACAACCCCCCCATCCCACCGCACACCAGCCTCAGCTGTACGGGGGCGATAAGCGGCTGAGGATGACCGACGGTTGATTCACATTCACAGGTCCTGGGATGGGACGAGAGGCCATTTCCCTGCACATCCCGCTGCTTCAGCCTTGAAATGCGCTGCGGCTGTTTCAACAGTAAGACTGACTCCACATATTGCCTTCCTCGTCCTCAGACTAATGACTTTCTGTGACCAGAAAGCCACACATGGTAACTAGAGATCGGCGATAGGACTTAGTTTTCATATGATATTTTACACATTCTGGACAGTGCCAATAGAATATCATGAGATATATATATATATATATACACACACACCCATTTTGTTTCTGAACCACATTTATGAGACCTGCTAAGGTTGTAGATACATTGTCAATGTGAAGAAAGAAAACTAAAGCAGCATTTTTTTCAAACTAAGTTCTTACTTTTAGCAGCAACCCCAGGCGCATTCTAGCTTCCCTCATATTTGCTCATTTTGTGTCTTTCACAGACTCTAAAGTTTCTTACATTCAGTTTTCTAAATATAGCTAACGGAGCTACTGGAAGGTTTTAACTGGTTGGCAGCAGTGTAACCGTCGAACGCGAGGCAAAAACTCGGACAAGAGAAACGAGTAGCTCATTGAACTAATGACCCATATCCCAATCTGAAGGAATTCATCCTACTCTTGTCTTTGACTCCAGGAAGTGACGTCAATGTCGGCAACAAACTCTTTCTAAACTAGCTCTGCCACAGCGGAATGAATCACAGGCTCTTTGGCTGTTACAATGTAAAGTAGCCTGCGGTGTGGAGAGAGAGAGAGACAGGAGGCTCTAAGGCAACTACGATAGGAGGAGACTAGTCATACTTCCTCATTCTCTCTGTGTGTAGTAGTGGGAGTTACAGCCACAAGCTTAAATGCATTAGAACAACTGCCGATTAAAAACGGGAAAGGCAGGGCTCTACTATGCAGTAGAGCAGGGGCGATAAAACGAAAATTTCGACATATTTCTCAAGACAGAGCAATTTTGCGTACGTAATTTAGATGCGTAAGGGTACTGCACGTAGCCTACATACCTGCCAGGCGTATTTGAAAGTGAAACGGCATAGATAAAAGTAAAAGATTTTGCGCTCTCCAGGGGCATCACTAGCATTTGATCTGAACGCATTCAGGGTTCAGCCAGCTACACGATTTTGGTAGCTCAAAGTGAAGTTAGTTAAAATCATAGCCAATGCAACGATGCGTAAACACCAAAGTTTATTGAAAAACTTGTGGCTAATAACTAGGATGATGCACAGAAGTAAACAACGGAAAATAAAAGAACAAACAAGCTTGGAATTATTTGTACTAGTGCGTTTTTACACAACTTTAAAATTATCAAACAGATATAAAAGAATATTCATAATATTCAAGTTACAGCGAGATCTGAACTCCGGACTCCTGAACCAGTCAGTGAAGGTGCCGCATCACTAAATGGCACATGCTTTATAATAAGGTTATTTTATATTTATATATTATATACATTTATATTTACTTTCAGCATTTTATATTTATAATTACTTTAAGTATTTTTTCCATCATAACACATTTTGATAATGCTTGCTAGCTATTTTAAAGAATCAGTAACAGTGTTATGGTTAACAAAACTTAATTGTTAACCAATGGTTAACAAAATTTCTCTGGCTGTCCAATCTAGTGTCAAAGGTCAAAGGCTGGAAAGCAGGGAGATGTTGGTTACAGTGGTACTACACCTAAGAAGGAAGGGTGTCTGACAGGGTCATTACCCACAATGCAGGTAGAGGGTCAGGAGAAAAGCTTCTCTTAAATGGTTCATGACATAAGCCTCAGCTTACAATTAAAAAAGATGTCAATGCTTTGACCATCAAAGCCTTTTTTTAAGCGAACGAATGGGATGGACCCAGGACCCAGGTGGAACTTAGACTTAGCATCCAAAAGAACCAGAGCCGGACAAACCATTTCAATCAATCAAGCATAAACATCAATAGACCGCTTTATTAAAGGCTTAATGGTGAGAAGAGATTACAGCAGCAAACTGTTTACAGCACTGGAACAACCCCTGTTTATAAATTCAGAAAAAAGAACGGGGGAACAGCATCAATAACCAGGAACGGGAAAGCGTACATGTCAGTGCAGTTTTACAGAGCAGCGTGGCCTTATATGGTCTGATGGCCACATGTAGCCAAAACCACAGCAGAGCAGCAGAGTCAGCTGCAGACAGGCAGTCTCCCCCTACATTCACCAACAACCTTGGAGGCCCTCCTTGGAGCAAACTGAGGCCGCGTGAGCCTCGGTGGAGCGGGAGAGGACCACAGGCCTCTGTAAGTGCGGGGATCTCAGACAGAAAGCGACAGGAACCCTTTGATCGTCGCAGGTGTCTGATCAAAGAGTGGCCTGCTCTGCCTTTTTCTCGACAAACAACTCGGCTCGCTCTACTGACATCAACGCTGTCCTCATTGGATGGCAGACAAACACAAGCCCACTGCCCATGCGGACTCCTGTTAACACTGCCAGTACAAAAGTGCTGTCAGGCAGAAAGCGATTATACACCAGAGAGTTAGAAAAGTCTGGGCACCCCTGCAACACACCCAGCACTGAGCAACTAAACAAAACCGCCTGGTTTTTATCCCTCTTTCTCTCCAAAAGCGTAGAGCGGCTTTGAGATGTTTTGTTTCCACCGCCGTTGCAGTAAATCTTCGCATCTTCGCCCCTTCGCCCCCCCCCAAGAGCAGCCCTGGGCTTTGCTGATAGCTGGAGGTGGAATTGCAGATAGCTGGGAAGTAAAAAACAAATAGAAGCCTTTGACTCGCTGGTGACCTTGCGTAGCCACAGGCCGTGACTGAACCGCTCCGGGTCGGCCTCGCACTGTGGCGGGGTGGAAACTGAAACCTGACACCGGCCGCTCGTTCTCAAGGACCCGCAGATGGAGAGGAACACTCAGGGCTTTTCTCCAAAAAGAAGGGGGGGGGGGGGTAACCCGGGGGTTACACAGCTTGTGTAACCGGTCCCTGATTGGCAAACGTAGTACTTGTGAATGGGGGTGCTATGCAAGACTGTTGTGATGAACAATACAATAGTGTGTGTGGTTTAGGAGTGTCAGCAATAACTTTTTGCACTTTGGTGCGGTCACTGGACACAGTGCCACGGGCAGACCCTGCTAGCGAATCCTGTACTGTACTTAATTAACACTCCTTGATCGGTCTTCTGGGCGTGACATTGGATCAAGCCTAGCAAAAAAAGAAAAAAGAAAAATAAATCACAAAAACCTATCAGAGGTTCGTATTAAGGGAGAAATTCCATCACAGCAACAGATATTCCATTAAAGGCAGCCAGCCAAACTGGCAGTATTGTGACCCACAACACAAAGGCGAAGCGAACACATTTCAACCCTTTCCCAGGAAAGGAAACCCAAACCGCCAGCAAAGAATGGGTTGCTTCTGGATCAGTGGCAGATACATCACTGCCAAACATGGGGAAATAAATCAATATCCAATGCCACTGTGGCATCTTAAATCCAATACGAGTTAACCATTATCCACCAGATAGCGTAAACGACTTCTACAGGTTTCGTTTTCCTTTTACATTGCTTTCTGAAATAAGAAAACTCAAAAAAACAACTGCTGTCATTCTCAAGCAACTAATTTAATTATACATTTTTTCCTTCCTCAATCTTGCAACAGGCAGGAAGTACAGAAAGAAGAAACTCCTGGGTTGTATAGACCCTAGGGGAGCTGTGACAGAACAGGTAGAGCTCGACCAATGGCGAGGACCATTCAATCATTTTGTCGGCCCCTGTACCCTTCTGTCCAATCCTGGGGCCTGGCCCTGTCCCCCACTCCCCCAGTCTTTCAGCCCAGCTTGCCGGATAGGATGCGCCCACTGCCAGTCGCCAAGCTAATAGCCACCTGATGCTCCAGCATTCAGCGCCTCCCGTGCTAACGCGAGAACCTGCGCAGGGCCGTCCGAAGTATCTCATCGTCAAGGGCGCTTCTGTAATAATGAGCCATGCTGTGGAGGGGAGGGGCTAACCTCCAGTGGTGCATAAACACCGGTGGGTACTCCACTTCAAATATTTATCTGAGGCTGGGGAGCGAGTCACCGCAGAACAGCGTATTTTGGGAGGAGAGTGGGTGTTTGCCGGAGCAGAGAGCAGGATCGGGGTTGATGCCACAGCAAGACATTGTGGGTGTTTAGCCCAATGTGTGGGAGGCACTTATGTTGTTAGAGAAGAGGGTCCTCTTTGCACCATCCTTCAAATTTTCTCACATGGCCATTTCTCAAAGCCACCATCTTCCCTGGTGGTAAAAACACCTTCCAGGCAAAAGAAGGACCAGGGACAAAGTAGTTCTGTCTTACTATCGGTCAACCATACAAACTGAGAGATTGGCTCACATACTGCAATTCTATATGAACGTAAATCTAAAGAGTGTGTCAAACGTAAATATATTTACACCCTTTCAATGAACACAATTAGCATTTTAGTTTCACAACACATATTAAAGATTTTCAGATGAAGGGCCGAATCAGAGCCTAACATAAGCCTTTCTATGCCAGTGAATCACAGGACCACTGAGACAACCATCCATCTGAAAGGCAGTTGTCTATGTTATTAACACTTCCAAGTAGGTAGGCTTGTCTATATCACTCTTGCCATTCAAAACCCTCCAGGTTATTTCAGAATATCCATATCCTGTCACTTGGACGTAATTGAAGTAAACCCTTCCTCATCGACAGCCATAGATGTCTAAACAACTAACAATACTATAGAGCATTCATGTGGTTTTAGCGGATCAGGCAGATGACACCAACGAAGTAACTGAGCAGACCAAAGTGCTAAATGCAGAAGTTAAAGGCAACTTTCAAGTTTGAGAATTACACTTAAAACAGTAAGAGCTAGCTGTGTGGCTGTTATACTGTCAAATGTGCAGTTTGAAGGTACTGAAAAAAAAAGGTTTTAGAGGGGGGATGCAGTATTCGGGACAATGGCATGTTATACTAAAGAACCTGAAGGCAGGACAAACAGAACTGGATTACTTTGCCATTTACTGATTTTATTATTGTGCTTATCTTAAAACTAGCCCAATTCCTCAACCTCAGGGATTGGACATTATCCCCAGCGGAAGGTAAATTACCATTTATTTATTTTTTTAGAAGACACATTTTTGACATTAGGTATTTTTTTGTGGTTTGCCTGTACAGCACAAGCTCTGTCGGATTGTCACAGAGGAGGAGAACAAGCACCATTCGCTGCCAAGCAAGTCTGCAGAATCTAAAGGCAACAGGTGCACCGATGGCCATGACAGGGAGTAGGAAGTCATTTCACATTAAAAGCGCCCTCTTATTGAATCTAAAAGCAGAGGACATGGACTGCTTAAGGTGCTTCCAAGTCTTAATTCTATCGTTTGGGGGTGGGGGTGGTAAGAAATTCACTGACAGCGATCACACCCTGCTCTTCAGACACGTCTGGGACCCAGAGAGGCGGACAGGTTGCTAACCATCGGACTGGCTTCGGGTGTTCGGGTGCTGCAAGTCAGTGAGAAAGGCCAACTGTATGCAAAGCCTGACACTCACTTTAAATAACAAAGATTTTTTGACCGTTTCCTTTACTGCGGTCGACAGATGGCGGAACTGGAATCCCGTGGGATCTCAGTGGAGACACAGACTTTTCACAGAGTTCTGACATATAAGCATCTTCCGTGCAAGACGCTTAAACTTTTAGCTTTAATAGCCCTTTTTTCAGTTTTTTTCGTCTGGAAGCCATGAGGGGAAAGGACGAAGATGTATTGGTATTTTTAAACACACCGCCCCCCCCAGGCAAGCGGGTAGATCCCCAGAGTCCGTATCACATGTTAGAGGATGTAGACGACCACCACTTCTACCACTGGGTTTAGTTCGGCAATAAGTGAACAGCAATAAGATTTCTTTCCTTAAATTATTTGCTTGTAGACTTGCCGATAAACATTTCTATTTGTTGTATCGTTCCGTTTTGGGTTTTCGAGTGCGTGCGTGTGTGTGAGTGTCTGTGTATGTACGTGTGTGTGAGTGTGAGAGCGTGTGTGTGAGTATGTGTGCACGTGTATTTTGAAGTTTGATGATTTTGAAGCTTGAACACTGACGGATGTTTTTCCCACATCCAGTGCATGGAATTATAGTCCCCGGGGTGGAGGGGTGGGGTATCTACAGAAGCAGGAGTTTCATGGATGTCACTGACATGGGGAGACTTGCATGCGAGCCGTCCCGAGCCTGGGACAAATCCGACCCCAAGCCTCAGAGCTCAAATATCTGTGCAGAAATGGACAAGCTATAAGGGGCAGCTTTGAACCCTCTTCTGACTCCGAACAATGTTTGCGTTTCTCATCTAAAGGTTGGTCAGAAATGACTGCACACAGGCACATGATAAATAAAGCATGAACATCCACAGGACAGCGAGTGCTAATAGTTGTTAGCGTGTGTGTTTGTGAGTGCGTGTGTGAGTCTCGTGTGTGTTTGTGAGTGCGTGTGCGAGTCTGCGTGTGTGTTTGTGAGTGCGTGTGCGAGTCTGCGTGTGTGTTTGTGAGTGCGTGTGCGAGTCTGCGTGTGGATGAGTGTGAGTCTGCGTGTGTGTTTGTGAGTGCGTGTGTGAGTCTGCGTGTGTTTGTGAGTGCGTGTGTGAGTCTGCGTGTGTTTGTGAGTGCGTGTGAGTCTGCGTGTGTGTTTGTGAGAGTCTGCATGTGTGTTTGTGAGTGCGTGTGCGAGTCTGCGTGTGGATGAGTGTGAGTCTGCGTGTGTGTTTGTGAGTGTGTGTCTGCGTGTGTGTTTGTGAGTGTGTGAATCTGCGTGTGTGTTTGTGAGTGCGCGTGCGGGTCTGCGTGTCTGTTTGTGAGCGTGTGTACGTGTTCGAGTGTGTTTGTGAGTGCGTGTGCGAGTCTGCGTGTGGATGAATGTGAGTCTGCGAGTGCATTTGTGAGTGCGTGTGCGAGTCTGCGTGTGTGTTTGTGAGTGTGTCTGCGAGTCTCTGTGTCTGTTTGTGAGTGCGTGTGTGAGTCTGCATGTGGATAAATGCGAGTCTGCGAGTGTGTGAGTCTGCATGTTTATATTCAGTCTTTGGAATGTCTACATTTTTGTCAGCGGAGAAGAGAAACCGTTGAACGACGGAATTAAAGAAAGGAAACTAAAGGTTTTTTGGAAGGGGGATAAAGCCCTTCCTCGGGCCAGTCTGTTGTACACCGTTGCCATTAGAGACTAATGCACTTCTGTCAGAATGGACTTCCGCTATATCTTTTTTAGAGAGTGAGCAAATTAAGGTGCAGTCAATTCGGGGGTGGGGGGGGCGGTTGTTTCCTTGCAGACAAAACCCAAGAACAGGTCAAACCCAGGAGCGCAGCATCAGCAGTCCTGGCGAAATGCAGGGAGCATTCCAGTAGAATGCATGAAAGCAATAATAACCAAGGAGCGGACATCTCACAGCCCTGACAAGGAACCGAAGCCATTCTGGCACTTTCTCCTGTGATTGCTAAAATTCTGCCCATCACCGCCAGAAATCGACAGGCTTTCTGCCATTGTCAGAAGAGATCAGCTCACTCTCCCTGTGTCTGGGGAGAGGGCCAATGAGGACACGGAACGTCACACCGACGCCGTGAGAAACAGGGGGTTCCGCAAATGGAGTGGTAGACTAAAAGGTAAACTAATAAGTGGCTGCAGAGCCCTATTTTAGTCAAGCCCTTCCACAGCAGGTCAATGGTGCAGATATGGGTGCCTATATATGGGCAATGTTTCTGGGTGTGGATAAGTCCTCAATTCTCATATTAGGATATTATTAATAGATCAAATTTTGAATAGGGATTACCTAACGTGTCCAACTAAGGAGGATTTGTCCTTTTTTGACAGAGGGCACGGGGTTATGCTGAAAAGCATCAGAGGATAAATAAATAAAAAGTGGTGGCAGAGTTCACTGTGATGCAGAAGATTGGAAAACTTCCCTGGTGCTAAAAGTTATAATTCCTGATTGTGCAAGAGGTGAGCTAGTACATATGCCTTAAAAAGTATTGTCCATCGATTTTACAGTATAAGAGATTACTCAGTTCAATATATTAAGCTGCATCAGATCACATTTCCACATACCTGGCCTTTGCGGGTGGGAACTGGGTTTGGGATGAAAATATGCACAACTGAAATGCTCTATAAGGGTCAGGCAATGCTCGGTCCTCGTGGCATGATAACTCGGTTTATCTCTCCAGATCTACCTAGGAATTACATCAGTAGGTGATGGACATTGAGGGTCCTTCTTAAGCAACAGGCTTGTGGCATGGTGTAGTGGTTGGGGGTGAGAGGTCACTATGACATGTGAGCAAATCTCCTAGGGTAGGGTAAGAAAGTGAAAAGCCCCAAGCTGCAGTCACGCTACCAGGGGCTAAGCCTGCCAAGCTAAAAGACCAGGGCTGAACTGGGTCACAGGCAGTGCGGGAGGGGCTCTGGTGCATGGTGTGTGCCTGTGCATGTGAGTGAGTGCGTGAGTGATTCTGTTGCCCTGAGTTGTCTGTGAGCTCACGCAAGCATGCTTGCGTGTGCCTGTGTGGAGTGGGTTTGTCTTCCCCAGCAACGGCGCTGTGTTAGTGAACGCCCGTTGCCCTGACAATCCTTCTTTATGGCAACAATGGAAATTTACTGACTGCTGTGTGTCTGGCGAAATGCCCAAACAATTGAGCTGCCCGCCAGTCCGTGCAGCCAGAGAAAGAAACAATTGAAGCAGGCTCTACCCTGGAGACACACCCTCAAGATGGACAGCCAAGCTGTGGGGCAACACCCCATTAAAGGACCATGTTGTGCACCTGAGTGTGGTTTAAATCATGGTAAACAGACTCAGGTGCCAACAATTTAAAAGAGACTTAAAAGTGAAGGAGAGTCGGTACACTGGAAGGTCGGTCTTTGTGTGATTAGTTTGAAAATGTTTATTTAGAGGTAAATGGTTAAAAACATGTTTTATTTTGGTTTTTGCCAACATTGCCAGTTTATTTGAGTTT